>ML250662.1:53736-149883 GCA_005239495.1 Nicotiana undulata
GGGGGGAGAGAGAAGGGTAGTTTGCGGAGGGGTTTGGGAAAAAAAGAGAGGGAAATAATTAAAAAATGAGGGAAACATTGGTGTTAGTGGGCGCTATTTTTTTAAGGGTTACGGAGGTTACTGACCGCCGTAAATATAATATATTTGCAGGGGTAAATAAACCCCCAGAATTTTATATAGTTTGCGGAGGTTATAGTAACCGCCACAATAAAACCTCCGCAAATTTAGTGTTTATTTTTGTAGTGGCTTGTCGACCATTGTAGACCATGCTCACTAGTCTGTTTGTTGTATTGTTTAGGATGTCATGTAGAACTTGCATGTGAAAATTGCTATTCCCCTGACTATAACTCTATCAGACTTCTGAACAATTCCTAGGTCTAAAGTCCCTTTGACTAATTCTGGATCATGCCTTACTCTAAACTTGATTTTTGGAAAACTTGGAATGTGTGTGTTTTCACTTTGATAACTCAATAGACATGCCTCTTAAGTCCTCCTAATGTGTGACTATGTTCAGCATGCTACACTCTATCCTTTATTGAATAATTGCTCAATGATTGTCACGACCCAAGACTCAACATGTCGTGATGATGCCTATCACAGAACAAGGCAAGCCGACAATCGCAATAAAACTAGGTATTTTTATATTAAAAATAAGATGAAGCAAGTTTAACAACAATAACTCTCATAAATAGCTGATATGAACAACTGCGACTCGAATACAGACTTTTCCAAATCTGGGTGTCACTGAGTACATGAGCATCTATACGATAACATAGTATGAAACACTATCTTAAGAGGGTAGAACCGTATAAGTAAAACTGAGAGATAGAGGAGGAGAATCAAGGTCTGCGGACGCCAAAGTAGCTACCTCGATAATCTCTGAACGGGTAAAAACTCCAAGATCAACAACCACTGTGCCCAAAAATACTTGGATCTGCACACAAGGTGCAGGGTGTAGTGTGAGTACAACCAACTCAATAAATATCGTAAATAAACAAGGCAAGTTAAGAGAATCTTAAATTATTGAGGATACTAGCTATTCCAATGTAGTTAAGCCTTTTTAAAACTAGCACAGAACAATATTTAAAACGAACTCATCAAATTTCGTGAGAAGAATACCCGTGTGTGCATGTGCACAGTTTCTCAAATACCCTGCTCAGACAATATCATGGTATGTAGAGGAAGTAAACAACTAAATAAGATAAACGATAAAGAAAATGCAAATTCCGCACGCTGCGCGGATAACTCATGTGCTTCATGGACAACTCACGTGCGACAAAGACAACTCACGTGTCAATAATATCAATATATGGATCCACACGGAGAACTCAAGTGCTGCATGGACAACTCATGTGCCAATAATATCAATATATGGATCCGCAAGGACAACTCACGTGCTGCACGGGCAGCTCACGTGCCAATAACACAATCTGCCCGACATAGTCACATGCCTCCAGTCCAAACATATCATACAGGAGCAGTTAAACAAGTATACATGTATATGATGAATGGAGTAAGATTCTCATTCTCCTGGACTGGTATACATGTGTGGTATCATAGCTCAAATCAGTAATTGCATCACTGAGAAACATTTATCAAGTTCGTTCAGGGATAAAACCTATATGTAGCCTCAACATGGCTCAAATAGATCACATAAATTGTTACAACATGCGAGATATCATAGCTTAAATATTAACAGTCAATTCAAGACTTATAAGAGAACTAGCACAACCCGAACATGAATAAATAGCTCCGATGCCCGCACATGGGCTCATCCCCATGCATGTGCGCACCCAATAACCTGTGGCTGTCACAACAATTTAGGCAACTAGTGCCTCAACTAAGTTTAAATAAGATACTTATCTCAAGCAAATAGAATCACTCAACTAGCAAGCACTTGCCTCGCAAATCGTCCTCCGAACGCCTCGAATCTAGGCACAAACAATTCGACACAATCAACACAAGCTATTGGAATCAATTCCATATGAAAATGCTAAGTTCTAAATCAAAAGTCAAAAGTCAACTCGAAAAGTAAACCTCGGGCCCACATCTTAGAATATGAAAAAATTAACAAAATCCGAACACCCATTCAACCACGAGTCCAACCATACGAAAATTACACAATTCCGATCACAACTCGACCTTCAAATCCTCATATTAAAGCCTATGAAGTTTCTACAAATTTTCCCCAATTTTTTAAAAACCCAAATCACTAATTAAATGATGAAATAAATGGTATATTCATGTAATTTACCAAAACCAAGTTATAATCACTTACCCCAACCACTCCCTTGAAAATCTCTCAAAGAATCACCTAAATCCGAGCTCCCAAAGTCAAATTGTGATATATAACTCAAACCCTCGTTTTTAATATTTTGTATTCTGCCAGAAGTCTTCTGTAACGACCGACCGGTCGTTTTGAGACCAGCACGTCGTTCAGCAGTTGGGAGTCACGAACAACTTCATTTCAGGTATATTGACTTGTGCATATGGTCGGAATTGAAATTCAGGAAGATCGGAGTTGAATTTAAAGGAATATTCTCATTTCAGAAGCCTTATGTTGAAGAAATTGAGTAAGACTGGAATTTTGAGTAAACGACCTCGAAATCAGGATTCAAAGGTTCCAGCAGGTTCTTATGATGATTTCGGGCTTGGGAGTATGTCCGGAACGGGTTTTGGATAACCCGGGCGCAGTTCAGCGCATATTGTGGAAAGTCAGTATTTTAAGGAAATTTCCTAAGTTTGACTTGTAGTACATTTCAATGATATTGATGTCCGTTTAGAATTCCGAGTCTGGGAATAGCTCCGTATGGTTATTCTGGAGTTGGGGGCGCGATCGGAAGTAAATTCGGATATCCGGAAGTCAATTTAAGGTCATTTGGCCAAAGATAGAAAACTGAAGGTTTTTGAAGAATTCGACCGGAAATGGAAATTTTGATATTGGGGTCGGAATGTGATTCTGGAAGTTGGAGAAGGTCCGTAATGTCGAGTATGACTTGCGTGCAAAATTTGGGATCAAACGGACGTGGTTTGATAGGTTTCGGCATCGGATGTGAAAGTTAGAAATTTCAAAGTTCATAAAGTAGGATTTTAGTGCGATTCGTGACTTCGGTGTTGTTTGATGTGATTTGAATCCTCGAGCGAGTTCGTGGGGTGTTATAGGACTGAGTCTTGTGTTTTGACGGGGTCCCGAGGGCCTCAGGTGTGTTTCGAGGTGGTTTCTGGGCATTTCGGGTTGTATTGCTGTTGCTGTTGCTGTTTGCTGGTGTTTTTGGTAATGCTGTGCGATCGCAGCCTTAGCTATGCGATCGCGGAGAAGAAACTGAGGGGCAGGGTTTTTGACCTATGCGACCGCGGATGTTGGGGTGCGATCGTGGAGAAGGGCCAGGCAGGCTTGTGCGATCGCAAGGAGGAAGGTGCGATCTTGGAGAAGGAATTTTGGTGGGAGCTGGAAATGGCTAGTGCGATCGCGGGCGTGTTTGTGCAATTGCGGAGGAGTGATCTGGGTGGCCTGTGCGATCGCAGATGACTTCATGCGATCGCATAGAAGGGCAGAACTGGGCAGTGTTGAATTAAAACGGGATTTTGGCATTTCTCTCTCATTTTTCAAAGCCATGGGCGATTTTGGAGAGCTTCAAGAGAGGATTTTCGTCATCTATGTTAAGGTAAGTTACTCCTACTCATTTCAAGTTAGATACAAAATTATTGCATGGATTAGAACATGAAAATTAGGGAAAATTTGAGGAAAATTTGGAAGAAACCTAGAATTTGGAAATTTGGATTTTAGCCACGAATTGAGCATGAATAATTGAGTAAAATGTGTAATTGAATTAGTAAAGCTTCGGGTAGGGACTTTCTTCAAGAAGTTTCGAGGTCCGGGCACGTGGGCCCGAGGGCATTTTGGTCATTTCATTGAGCCGGGCTGAGGAACTTTGTAATTTGAATTGGTTATGATCTATTGAGTATATTTTCATTGAATTATCGTTATTTGGATAGTTTGGGAGCGTTGCGCATCCATTTTAGTCGTCGTAGAGGCCGGTGATGGATCTTCGGAGCGAGTTGAGTCTCCTTTCTAACCTTGTAAGAGGGAACTGTCCCCATAGTTGTTCTACATGTTGTGTGCAATTGTTTATGGGTGTTACGTATGCACTAAGTGACGAGAGTCCGTACGTAGCGGCTATTATTGTTATGTCTGGGTAGTTAGGCCCCACATCATGCCTTGTATTCTTCTTATGACGAACTGTATGTTATGAAATCCTGCTATGTGTAGTTTTGTTTCTCTGAGATTTACGGAAATAAAGAAAAAAATGAAAGGAATTGTTATACGGAAAAATAAAATGAAAAGAATTGTTTTAAGGAAATAAAGAATAAGATGAAAGGAATTGTTTTACGGAAAATTAAAATGAAAAGAATGGTTTTACGGAAATAAAGAAAAAAATGAAAGGAATTGTTATACGGAAAAATAAAATGAAAAGAATTGTTTTAGGGAAATAAAGAATAAGATGAAAGGAATTGTTTTACGGAAAATTAAAATGAAAAGAATTGTTTTACGAAAATAAAGAATAAAATGAAAGGAACTGTTTTATGAAAAAATAATATGAAAGGGATTGTTTTTACGGGAAGTAGTATGAAAGAAATCGTTTATGGAAAGTATTATGAAAAGGAAAAAATACTGTGTGTGCATGTGACCGCTTCGCAATTTACATTCCGCGAGCGATGTGTGATCCCCCCCCCCTCCACACTCTTATATTTGTAAAATATATGGGATCGGGCCGTACGCCACGAAAGAGTTGAGAAGTATTTTTAATATATATGGGATCGGGCTGTACGCCACGACAGAGTTGAAAGGTAATTGTAATATACATGGGAGCGGGCCGTACGCCACGGCAGGTTCAGAGATACATTTATGGGAGCGAGCCGTACGCCACGGCGGATTTAAAGAAAGGAAATTACTTATTTACTTATTATCAGAAGTTAATTGGATTTTAGTGCCTTATATATATATATTTGCTGTTTAACTGCCTTCACATGTCTACTGCTTTCAGCATATTCTGTCCTATTTATATTGTTGGACCTTAGTGAGTGTCAAGTCGACCTCTCGTCACTACTTCTTCGAGGTTAGGCTGGATACTCACTGGGTATATATATGTATATGTACTCATGCTACACTTTCTGTGCATTTTGTTGCAAAGGTATCTTCATAGTTCAGCGATTGATTTGGAGACTTGCTCGGGATGCATTCGTCCGCAGGCGTTCCGCAGTTGACAGAGTCTCCTTCTTTCTATATCTTTACATTGTATCTCTATTGCTTTTGTCCCATTAATTTCTCGGACAAGAGTTGTATAATTGTATAAATTCTTAGAAACTGCTCATGTACTTGTGTCACCGGGTTCTGGGGATGTGTTGAGTCTTGTTTTATTGAATTAAATGGATTTCCTATCGTGTTTAATTTACAAAAGTTTATTTATTTGATTATGAAAAGCAATAAAGGCAACAATTCCGAAATTGTTAAACAGGATGGTATTTCAATTGATTAAGGGGTTGGCTTGCCTGACAGTGGTGTCCGGCGCCATAATAACCCATAGGTTTTGGGTCGTAACAACGTGGTATCAGAGCTCTAGGTTCTCCTAAGTTTCACGAGTCATTAGCAAGTCTAGTAGAGTCTTGCGGATCGGTACGGAGACGTCTGTACTTATCTTCGAGAGGCTGCAGGGCTGTTAGGAGTACTTCCCTTCTTGATATCTTATCGTGTGATTTGATTCCTCTCAGGCTTATGCCTATGTTTCTTCCTACTCAATCTTATACGTCGCGAAGCGCTTCCTATAATCGAGAGTTTGAGGAATTGTAATGGGGCTACAAATGCGGTGGGTGATGTTTTTCATGCATAGTCGAATGGACTGTTGCTAACGCCCTGCAGAAGAATATGATGTTTTTTCAGCTCAGTAGCTGTGTTTCTGAGAGCCTTGAGGCTATGCTCGGATAGTGATGATGTTTCTATTGGTTATCGCATGATGTTGATGTGGATGCAGAATGCTTGCCCACGTATTGGGGGTGATGAATTGCTTGAAGGGAGGTCTTCTCAGAGTGTGGTTTCGAGATTTCGGTATTTTAGTTCCGGTAGAGGAAAGACATTTGGATTATGAATGGTCCGGATTGGGTTGATAAAGTATCGAAGCTGGGTGTCATTGGGAAAGGTGGAATATTCACTTGTGATGTGGTATCGTTGTTTGATCGAATAGAACATGTTAAGTTCGCCGGTGCTATAGTTCTTCGGTTGCATTGTGATAGAGTGTTGTGAAGCAGTATTGAAGAAGTAGCTGTTATAGACCGTGGTGTGCGGTGGTTAAAGTATGGAATGAGCGCAGCTAATGAAGGCAGCTAAGAGAAAGGAGTGAAACGGTAAGTGAGCATGGCATATGATAAAAATGTGCAAATTGGTCCTATTGGATCAAGGTTAGGCTCTGGAAGACTAAGAATTTGTGCTTAAGACATAGGCAATTTGTAAGGGTAGTGATTCAGTTACGTGCTTCATTGAAGAGCATGTTCATGTGCTAGAAGAGCCTTGGAGTTGATTGTATTCGGGTCCAGCCAGAGTGGGTGACTCTCAGCAGCGGTCCTGATGAATTTGAAAGTTTGAAACTGTGGTATGCAAGGGTTTGAGGCAGCAATATGATTAAGAATCGGGCTTTTGCAGTATAATCTCTGAGGAGAAGGAGACTAGTTGGAGTGTTCTATGTTACTTCAACACACATGATAGTGTTGGAAGAATGTCTCGTGAATGAAGGTCACTCGGGACGAGTGAGGGTTGAGTTTCTATGAGTTGAAAGGAGATACTATTATCTTTGAGGCAATTAAAGATGATTACCTGTTCGGCAGTAATCAGTTCCTTCGGTATGATTGGGCATGTGTATGGTTTGTACAGATGTTTGTGGGGCTTGTCGACCATCGTAATAGATTTCAGTTGGAAGCATTCAAGTGCTATGGCTTGTCAGGTGTAGGTGGATCCCGGAAGATCATGGTGGTTCAGTCCATTACCTAAGGATTTGTATGTATTGTGATGGTGAGAACTCACTTGTATGTTGCTATGGTTTTCATGAATTGAGGCAAGTGAAAGATTTCTATATATGATGAAAGGGCTCACCCTATTAGTGGTTCAAGAGTCACGATGGGATTCCTATGCCATCCCTTATCGGCACGTTAGGTGCAGTAAGCAGTATGTAACTGGAATTAAGAATCGAGATTGCAGTTTGTGTTGACAAGGATGTCATGAGCTCGGATGAGCAAGGAAACTGATGTTGTCTTCAATGTCACCTGAGATCGGTGTTTGGTAAAAGAGGCCTTGTATCCTGATTACGGGTCCTTGAGTTATATTACAGCCTTAGGGTGGTCGGTAGTATGGATGTGCATACTGGCTACCTGTGTGAAAAGTCGTGGGAGCGTGACCACGGGAAGATTATGTAAGTGTGACTTGTAGTCACCTGATTGATTGAAGATTTGGACCAAGTATAAGGAAATGCAATATTGCTTAATTGGGAATATATGACTTAAAGGCATTTGGTCCAGTTGGTTGTGGATTGTGGGGTGTTTGTCCCTGCTATGATGATCACTCTTGTGTATTATGAGAAAAATGTGGGTTATTAAGGACCCAGGTAAGGCTATCAACCTAGTTCAATGCGAGCAGAATCAGCTTGAAGTGAGTCAATGGATTTAAACAAGATTTTGGGCTTCATGCGAGTCAGAGGTGTTCATTTCAGTATGGCACTCCTCAAGGAGGGGTATTGGGATATCAGGTGTTGTTCCGTCTTGTCAAATTCATGTGATATTATGATTGTGCCGTGTGAGTTGTGAAATGACTTGATAATTTCTTATGGGTTGAGGTTCCGCGTGGTGACGAGGTTATGTGAGCAGGATGGCTCCTGAGATTCAGATTATATATCACACCTCAGTTGTGCTTGAGTTTTGTGGCATATGGCTCTATCAGTCTCCCCAGAATGGTATTATGCACTCAGCGTGCTTGTGACCGATGTCAGTAAATTGTAATATTGAGCAATTCAGCTCCGTGTATATATTTTTTTATGTAAATTCTATGATGGGATCGGGTGGCACGCCGCCACATGTATGTTATTTGGATCGGGTTGCGCGCCGCAACAGTGTGATATTGAGAAACACTCCTATAATGATCATTCTTGTGTTTTACTTCCTATTTCTCTGAGGAAAGTTCATATTTATAGCGTGAGTCGGGTAGTCCCTTCCTGATGTCGTTTCCTTATGTGTCGTGTTCGAATTGTGGCCTATTGGCGCATTGTGGCATCGTGTGAGATTGTTGGTTATGCCTGGGGTGATTGGTTATCTGAGCAGTTCATGCTGGGTGAGACGAGATTTATAAAGTTGGGATCGGTGTGATAGGATTATGCGAGTATATTGCAAGGGATTTGCCATTATTGGTTTGCAATGAGATAATGATCTAAGTTTAGAGAAAAGATTTCAATGTGTGGTTAACTCTGCAGATGATTATGAATTTCCACACATCTCCTCTATTGTGGTGATATCGTCAGCGTTGTATCAGAATATATGAACGTATCTTATAAGGTGCCTTGAGTGCATCAAATTCGCAGAGCTTTGGCTATTAAGATCCGGGAAGCGTCATTTTTGTCAGATAAGGGATCAGGCGGTGTATGGTGCTGATGTAGCAAAGGCACACAGTTGTGTTCTGGTGCCTCGTGTGGTAGTTGATGCGGTGTTCAAATATTAGAATCAGGCCTGGCAGAGAATTCCAGATGTTAGAACTAAGTTCGGAGCCTATTGTATGAATAAAGGAGGATATCTTCAGATTTGATCAAGCTTATGTGCTCAACTGGGTTGTGGTAGCACGGGCAGGTGCACGAGGTGTTAAACAGTGATTTCAGATAATTCTGGGGCAGCTCTTGGCACGTTCGAGGACGAACGTCTGTTTAAGTGGGGGAGAATGTAACGACCCGACCGTTCATTTTGAGATCCAGCGCGTCGTTCAGCAGTTGGGATTCACGAACAGCTTCATTTCAGGTATATGGACTTGTGCATATGGTCGGAATTGAAATTCAGAAAGATCGGAGTTGAATTTAAAGGAAAATTCTCATTTCAGAAGCCTTAAGTTAAAGAAATTGAGTAAGACCGGAATTTTGAGTAAACGAACTTGGAATCAGGATCCGAAGGTTCCAGCAGGTTCGTATGATGTTTTCGGACTTGGGCGTATGTCCAGAACGGGTTTTGGATAACCCGGGGGCAGTTCAGCGCTGTGGAAAGTCAGTATTTTAAGGAAATTTCCTAAGTTTGGCTTGTAGTACATTTCAATGATATTGTTGTCCGTTTGGGATTCCTTTTTAGTGGGGAGGAATAGTGCGGGAAGGGAGCGAGACCAAGCCGAGCCACTAATAGAGTAAGCCCTTCCCACGTGTCAAGTTGAATATGAATAAATGAATGCAGCCTCAACCAGAGAGATCAACCTCCGAGTCAAGGAATAGCTCTGTATGGTGATTCTGGAGTTGGGGACGCGATCGGAAGTGAATTCGGATATCCGGAAGTCAATTTAAGGTCATTTGGCTCAAGTTAGAAAACTGAAGGTTTTTGAAGAATTCGACCGGAAATGAAAATTTTGATATAGGGGTCGGAATGCAATTGCGGAAGGTTGAGCAGGTCCGTAATGTCGAGTATGACTTGCGTGCAAAATTTAGGATCAATCGGACGTGGTTTGATAGGTTTCGGCATCGGATGTGAAAGTAAGAAATTTCAAAGTTCATAAAGTTGGATTTTAGTACGATTCATGATTTTGGCGTTGTTTGATGTGATTTGAAGCCTCGAGCGAGTTCGTGGGGTGTTATGGGACTGAGTCGTTTGTTTGGATAGGGTCCCGAGGGTGTCGGGTGTGTTTCAGGGTGGTTTCGGGGCATTTCACATTGTATTGCTGTTGCTGTTTGCTGGTGTTTTTGGTAATGTTGTGCGATCGCAACCTTAGCTATGCGATCGCAGAGAAGAAACTGAGGGGCAGGGTTTTTGACCTATGCGATCGCGGATGTTGGGGTGCCATCGCGGAGAAGGGCCAGACAGGCTTGTGCAATCGCAAGGAGGAAGATGCGATCGCGGAGAAGGAATTTTGGTGGGAGCTGGAAATGGCCAGTGCGATCGCGGGCGTGCTTGTGCGATCGCAGAGGAGTGATCTGGGTGGCCTCTTCGATCGCAGGCGACTTCATGCGATCGCATAGAAGGGCATAACTGCGCAATGTTGAATTAAAACGGGATTTTGGCATTTCTCTCTCATTTTTCATAGCCATGGGCGATTTTGGAGAGCTTCAAGAGAGGATTTTCGTCATCTATGTTAAGGTAAGTTACTCCTACTCATTTCAAGTTAGATACAAGATTATTGCATGGATTAGAACATGAAAATTAGGGAAAATTTGAGGAAAATTTGGAAGAAACCTAGAATTTGGAAATTTGGATTATAGCCACGAATTGAGCATGAATAATTGAGTAAAATGTGTAATTGAATTAGTAAAGCTTCGGGTAGGGATTTTCTTCAAGAAGTTTCGAGGTCCGGGCACGTGGGCCTGAGGGCATTTTGGTCATTTCATTGAGCCGGGCTGAGGAACTTTGTAATTTGAATTGGTTATGATCTATTGAGTGTATTTTCATTGAATTATCGTTATTTGGATAGTTTGGGAGCGTTGCGCATCCGTATTAGTCGTCGTAGAGGCTTAGAGGCCGGTGATGGATCTTCAGAGCGAGGTGATTCTCCTTTCTAACCTTGTAAGAGGAAACTGTCCTCATAGGTGTTCTACATGTTGTGTGTAATTGTTTATGGGGGTTATGTACGCACCAAGTGACGAGAGTTCGTACGTAGCGGCTATTATTGTTATGTCCGGGTAGTTAGGCCGCACATCATGCCTTGTGTTTTTCTTGTGACGAACTGTATGTTATGAAATCCTGCTATGTGTAGTTTTGTTTCTCTGAGATTTACGGAAATAAAGAATAAAAATGAAAGGAATTGTTTTACGGAAAATTAAAATGAAAAGAATGGTTTTACGGAAATAAAGAATAAAATGAAAGGAATTGGTTTACGGAAAAATAATATGAAAGGGATTGTTTTTACGGGAAGTAGTACGAAAGAAATTGTTTATGAAAAGTATTATGAAAAGGAAAAAATATTGTGTGTGCATGTGACCGCTTCGCAATTTACATTCCGCGAGCGATGTGTGATTCCCCCCCTCCCCCCCACAATCTTATATTTGTAAAATATATGGGATCGGCCGTACGCCACGACGGAGTTGAAAAGTATTTGTAATATATATGGGATCGGGCCGTACGCCACGGGAGAGGTTAAAGGTAATTGTAATATGTATGGGAGCGGGCCGTACGCCACAGCAGGTTCAAAGATACATTTATGGGAGCGGGCCGTACGCCACGGAGGATTTAAAGAAAGGAAATTACTTATTTACTTATTATCAGAAGTTATTTGGATTACAGTGCCTTATATATACATTTGCTCTTTAACTGCCTTCACATGTCTACTGCTTTCAGCATATTCTGTCCTATTTATATTGTTGGACCTTAGTGAGTGTCAAGTCGACCTCTCGTCACTATTTCTTCGAGGTTAGGCGGGATACTCCTTGGGTATATATATGTATATGTACTCATGCTACACTTTCTGTGCATTTTGTTGCACAGGTATCTTCATAGTTCAGCGATTGATTTGGAGACTTGCTCGGGCTGCATTCATCCGGAGGCGTTCCGCAGTTGACAGAGTCTCCTTCTTTNATGTGTTGAATCTTGTTCTAATGAATTAAATTGATTTCCTATCGTGTTTAATTTACAAAAGTTTATTTATTTGATTATGAAAAGCAATAAAGGCAACGATTCCGAAATTGTTAAACAGGATGGTATTTCAATTGATTAAGGGGTTGGCTTGCCTGACAGTGGTGTCCGGCGCCATCATAACCCATAGGTTTTGGGTCGTGACAACGTGGTATCAGAGCTTTAGGTTCCCCTAGGTTTCACGAGTCATGAGCAAGTCTAGTAGAGTCTTGCGGATCGGTACGGAGACGTCTGTACTTATCTTCGAGAGGCTGCAGAGCTGTTAGGAGTACTTCCCTTCTTAATATCTCATCGTGCAATTTGATTCCTCTCAGGCTTATGCCTATGTTTCTTCCTACTCAATCTTATACGTCGCGAAGCGCTTCCTATAATCAAGAGTTTGAGGAATTGTAATGGGGCTACAAATGCGGTGCGTGATGTTTTTCATGCATAGTCGAATGGACTGTTGCTATCGCCCTGCAGAAGAATATGATGTTATTTCAGCTCAGTAGCTGTGTTTCTGAGAGCCTTGAGGCTATGCTCGGATAGTGATGATGTTTAGATTGGTTATAGCGCAATGTTAATGTGGATGCAGAATGCTTGCCCATGTATTGGAGGTGATGAATGGCTTGAAGGGAGGTCTTCTCAGAGTGTGGTTTCGAGATTTCGGTATTTTAGTTCCGGTAGAGGAAAGACATTTGGATTATGAATGGTCCGGTTTGGGTTGATAAAGTATCGAAGCTGGGTGTCATTGGGAAAGGTGGAATATTCACTTGTGATGTGGTATCGCCGTTTGATTGAATAGAACATGTTAAGTTCGCCGGTGCTATAGTTCTTCGGTTGCATTAGGATAGAGTGTTGTGAAGCAGTACCGAAGAAGCAGTTGTTATAGACCGTGGTGTGCGGTGGTTAAAGTATGGAATGAGCTCATCTAATGAAGGCAACTAAGAGAAAGGAGTGAATCGGTAAGTGAGCATGGCATATGATAAAATGAAAAGAATTGTTTTAAGGAAAGTATTTGTAATATATATGGGATCGGGTCGTACGCCACGATAGAGTTGAAAGGTTATTGTAATATATATGGGAGCGGGCCACACGCCACGGTGTGTTCAAAGATACATTTATGGGAGCGGGCCGTACGTCACGACGGGTTTAGAGATACATTTATGGGAGCGAGCCGTACGCCACGACGGATTCAAAGCTACATTTATGGGAGCGGGTCGTACGCCACGGCGGATGCAAAGGTACATTTATGGGAGCGGGCCTTACGCCACGATGGATTAAAAGAAAGGAAATTACTTATTTACTTATTATCAGAAGTTATTTGGATTACAGTGCCTTATATATATATTTGCTGTTTAACTGCCTTCACATGTCTACTGCTTTCAGCATATTCTGTCCTACTTATATTGTTGGACCTTAGTGAGTGTCAAGTCGACCTCTCGTCACTACTTCTTCGAGGTTAGGCGGGATACTCACTAGGTACATATATGTATATGTACTCATGCTACACTTTCTGTGCATTTTGTTGCACATGTATCTTCATAGTTCAACGATTGATTTGGAGACTTGCTCGGGCTGCATTCATCCGGAGGCGTTCCGCAGTTGACAGAGTCTCCTTCTTTCTATATCTTTACATTGTATCTCTATTGCTTTTGTCCCATTTATTTCTCGGACAAGAGTTTTATAATTGTATAAATTCTTAGAAACTGCTCATTTACTCTCCTGTTTGAGGTGTGTTTGGATCTGAGTTTGCTATTCATGTGAAAGTGAGCATGTTGAAGGCCCAGACAGTACCGGGTAATTTTTCTTTGGGCTTGCGCTATTTATTGGGCTTGCGGTCTTTCACTGTGTAATAGTTGTACTTGTATTCGTTATTTTGGGCTTGTAATAATTTGTCAATAAAATAGTTGGGGAATTAGTGAAATGAGGGAACACGTATATTTTATTTTTGCATGAAATGGTAGAAAACATGCCTATAGGGTTTAAATACTTTATTTGCTATCTTGTTTGCCATGTTCTATTCCTATGAACTATTTGCATATAGACAACATGAATATAGGCATGATTTCTAAATGGTACGAGCAACCCCTATAGGCATAGTAACTGGGCAATATGAGATGATAGTCTGTGCCTGCTAAATAATATGAGCAACCCCTACCTTTAAGGGAGTTGTGAAGTATTATTTATGTTGTACGGGGTGATACTTTAGGCTAAAAAACCTTAGGACACCCCACCCCCATATATGTTTACTACTTGTACCCATGTTTCTTTGAACTTAGATCAGACTAGGTTGTACCTCGTAATCCTCAAAAGATTGTACCAATAACTTATTAATGTATAATCTACTCCCTTCATATGTGCAATCCTTTTTATGCTTGTTTCACATTGTAGTTAGATATTTAGGCTCCTTATATTTCGTTAACTTATATGATCACATAGGACAATTATAATCCAATAATCCCACATAGCGTAAAATTCTCCCGGGAACCACAGTTGTGGAACTTGAAGAGTGCCTAACCCCTTCTCTTCAAGGTAATTTGAGCCCTTACCCGGTCTTTGGTAACACAGACTAGTTAAATAGATTTATTTGTAAATAGGTTTCCTAACACACCTTAAAATCGTTTGGGGGCGAGTCTTCTCTTTTAATACCCATTTAAAAGAGTTGTCACAGGTCGAAACTCGCTTTCGTGAGAAAACGGGGCACGACAGATGACTCCAGAATTGTATTTTGATGGTTTTAATAACTTCGAATGGTGATTATGGACTTTGGCGTATGTACGGATTTGGATTTGGAGGTTCCTAGGTTGTTTTGGCTTTAATTGGCGAAAGTTGGGAAGTTAATAGTTTGGAAGGTTAACAGGTTTGATTGGGAGTTGACTTTGTTGATGTTGGGTTTGGATTGTGGTTTTTGGAATTGGTATATGTTTGTTATCTCATTTGGGACTTGCATGCAAAATTTGAGGTCATTATGCATTGATTTGATAGGGTTCGGCAAGAGTTTTGGAAGTTAAAAGTTCATTAGGCTTGAATTGAGGTGCAATTTGTGATTTTGATTTTGTTTTGTGTGATTTGAGGCCACAAGTAGGTCCATGTTACGTATTGGTATTGGTTGGTGTGGTTGAACAGGGTCCTGGAAGCCTCGGGTGAGACTGGGATGGACTTTGAATCATTTTGAGTGGTTTTCGCAGCTCACTTCTGGAGCTTTCACACCTGCTACTTTTGGCCCACAAGTGCGAGTGCGCAGAAGAGGATAGGGGAACGCATATGCGATATTGATTGAGCTCAGAGGTTTTCGTAGGTGAGCACTTGGGTCTACAGAAGCGGATTCGCAGGTGCGTGCTTTGGTCCGCAAAAGCGGCTTCACAGGAGCGCGTGAAGGTTCGCAAAAGCGAAAATGTTGGGACTTAAGCGGAGTCCGCACCTGTGATGATATTTCCGCGTATGCGGTGTCGCAGATGTGACTAATCGGCCACAGAAGCAAAAGGGCTGGGTAAAAGTATCTTGAACGCGGGGTTTAATTTTATTTATCAAATTTTGAGTTAGAGAGCTCGAATATGGGCGATTTTTAGGGAGTTTTCACGATTTGGATAGGGGTAAGTGTTTTTGACTCGGATTTGTTTATATTTCATGATTCCAACATCGATTAGTGTTAAATGATGAATCTAATTGAAAAACTTGGAGATTTTAGTAAAACCTTTTCTAAAATATAATTTGATGTTTTGAAGGTCGATTTGAGGTCAAAATTGGATAAAATTGGTATGGTTGGACTTGTATCGGAATGGGTGTTCGGAATTTGTGAGTTTTGTCGGATTTCAGAGGGCGGGCCTGGGGTTGAATTTTTTTTTTATAGTTAAATATCAAAAATTTATTATTCGACATCATTTCATATGGCTTATATTTATGATATTAAGTTATTTTTGTTAGATTCAAGACGTTCAGAGGTTGATTTACGCGGGACATGCTTATTAGTGGATTGATTTAGCTTATTTGAGGTAAGTATATTGCCTAACATTGAGTGGGGGAAATTCCCCTTACGATTTGGTCTAATTTGCAATATTTATGTTATGAAATGACGTGTACATAAGGTGACGAGTGTGTACATGGGCATATTCGTTGGTTATGACCATATTAGACCTTAGGCTATTAATATGCCTTGATTTGGAGTTGTTTGTCATATGAAACATGCTTTTATTTTGTTTTTTACTCCATGCACCCTTATATTATTGGCGATGAATCTTGAACACATTGTTGTTGAGTCGTGGGATGTATCTTGTTGTAGCATTGGTGTTGTTATTGTTATAATGTTGTAGCACATGTGTACGTGAGGCGCAAATGATTGTTATTGTTGTGTTGTGATTGAGATGCGTATGCGACAAGATAAAGGTGATGTATATATTGATGCGCATGCGACGAGATAAAAGGACTTATGCGCTTGTTGCCAATAAGGGAAAATGCTTCATTGTGAAGCACACGAGGCGAGATACGGTGGCTTATGCACGTGAAGCTATTTGGAAAATATTTTAAAAATGTGAAGCTCACGCGGTGTCATAATGGGGACTTGTGATTTGTGATTATGAGGTGTGGTACCTCAGGATGATTCTTGATGTAATTCTTGTGTTGGAACGACTTGAGGATTTGAACTGTCATTGTTTTTCTTATTGATTCACTTGCATTTTAAGTGTGTTTGGTTAATTTGCTGTGTTATTACATGTTACTCTTTGTTGCCATTTATTGATTTTGCTTTCCATTGTTAACTTTATATTGATATTCGGCACAAGTTTTATGTCTAGTGAGTGTCTTGACTTTAACCTCATCACTACTCCACCAATACCAATGTTAGTCTTGATACTTACTGGGTACTGTTTGTGGTGTACTCATACTACACTCTGTACAATTTTGTGCAGATCCAGGTACCTCGGATTGTGCCGGATGGTAGAGAGTTGAGTTGAGCTAGAGTTGCAAAGACTTCAAAGTATAACTCCTATCTGCTCGCAGGCCTCAGAGTCACCTTCTTTAGTTATTTTACTACTGTTTACTTTATTTCCAAACAGTGTTGTATTTCGAGACTTTTAGTGTATTCTCAATTGAGCATTTTTCTCAGTTTTATTTAATATCAATTTGTTATATCCTGTTCAATGTTGTTGTGTGATAGACTTACCTAGTCTTAGAGACTAGGTGCCATCACGATCCATAAGGTGGAATTTGGGACCTTGACAGCTATATTGCTTATTTAGAACTTGAGGGATTTTGGTTCAATGTAATTCTTCTTGTATCACTTTAACTATGCCATATTGTTCAAGTCTAGTCCTTTAACTAGGCAATTTTGTCATCTTTGATGTTAATATTCATTGCATTAATACCTCTGTTAAAATCATGATTGTGGAGTTCCTTGTGTGATTAAAACCCTGCATATTTAGATCACTTTCCTTAAGGTTACATTAAACACTATGACTCTAGGGGTTTTATATGATTGAATCCTATATATTTGACTGATTTTTCTCTCACATTCATGTTAGAGAGCGTGAACTTAGGGCTCTTCTATGCCCGGAGCTTGCATCTTTGAATATCCTCACTATCCTGGCTTTCAACTCATGCTAGAACTCATGCCTATAAGATCTTTTGTGTTTATATTGGAATTTGATCATCCTCTCTATGCTAGCTTTGAATTAAATAGAAACCCTATCCATAAGATTCTACGCTCATCTATGTTTAGATGTGTGAGTTCTGCAAATCTCCATATGTGCTTTCCTATACTATATTGACATGTAGTTACTATAAGTTAAAGGATACTTTCTCTTTCTTTCTTTCTTGATGATTGGTTAATTTGGTAGAATAGGAAGCACACCTTACATGTATAAATGTCTATCTTTGCTTTAACTTGTGTGTTTGAGTCAAACAGCACCTACAGAATCTGTTTCACCTCCCTTTTTTGTACTGGTTAGTCAAGCATAACTAGTAAAAAAAGTATAATGAATTTCCCTAAAAAGTGTTTGGGCTAGTATGGGTATTGTTGGAATGTAGGGCTGCCTGCCTATCTCATTGCGTCCTTGGAAGTTGCTGGAGTTGTAAATTCTTTCAATAGATCTAGAGTTTATTCATTTCACTTATATTCATTTGGTCTGTATTAATTACTTGTAAACAGACTATTGGAGTATATCGAAATTGGGGGTGAGCGCTTTATTTTATTCCATTAGATTTCATGCCTGTATGATTCAAATGGGTAGATGTCATGTCTTTAGAATTCAATGTTTGTCTTTCATGTTTAGATATCCTGCCTATAGGATTTAACTTATGTGATTATGTTTTTAGATATCCTGTTTATAAGGTCCTAATATAACAAGCCTCAATTACACCTAGAAATCATATATGTAGGAACGAATGCAACTTCAATGGATTTCTTTTACAGTTTGCTTGAAAAGTTATGTGTAATTACCTGATTGTGTAGTTACTATTCTAGTGATTACAGAGCTAGGTAATTACACAGTATAATATTTATAATGACATGTTTATTTGCAAAAATATAATTACATTGTAATTCTTGATGTCATGTTTGGTTGGATAAGTGTAATTACATTTAGACAAAAGTTTCAGATTAAATATAGATAAGGTATTTAAATAAAATTTTTTGTAAAAATATATTAAAGAACTATAAACTGATAAATAATGAAATATTATGTAAGATCGTATTTTATCTAATTATTTAGTGAGTGTTATTAGAAGGAAATTTTAATTTGCTACACTATTAATGTTTACGTGAATTCGCAGGCGATAAATTTATGGTCAAGGAAAAATAGCCTAATAAGAGAAAATTAAGTTAATGAATAAAGGTCTAATTAAGTTATTAGACCATTAGAGTATGTAGTTCTTCATTCCAAGAGCGAAGGTAAAACGAATCAAGAACCAAAAAATGCGCTAGTTTGTAAAGAAACTCAAACTATTTAATATCACAACTAAGAATTATAGAAAATAAAAGAAAAATAATAAAGAAAGAAGCAGACTTGGTAGCAGAACACGTCTGAAATTGGAAAGTTGGAAAATGAGAAGAAGAAAATAAAAGGGAAATAATATAGTTGTAATAAAAAAGAATTAAAATTCACATTATAATTACATGGTGTAATTACTACCAATTCTCACCTGTCCCTTAAAAATTGGAGGGTGTAATTACACTCCCCCAATTACATCCAATTCTATGCTAACCAAATATTTACTTGGCCAGTGTCAACTCCTCTCTCTCTATTAACAACCCTAATACCCAAAATCAAGACCTTCACCATGAATCCGATCAACAATACGGTGGCGGGTAGCAAGCAAAGGGTACAAGTAACACTCACCAACCCAACTGTTGATGATTTTCTCAACAAGTCAAGCTACTTGACGACACTGGAGTTGTTGTTGAACCAAGTCACTGCATGGTTTTGAAGTTTGAAAAATGTTAACCCAGTTGAACCAGGTCCATCGGGGCAAACAGAGTCAAATAGACATATTGGCACAAGAAGCGTCCATGCACAGGAGACAAACATATCTGTGAACTAAGAAGTTATCTCCTACGCGAAAAGGTTACAAATTGATAAGAAGATGTAGTTCGATTTCAGGTAGGACGGAAACGAGATCAAGGAAGTTGAGATAAACACAAACTCTTCCACCAAGGAAGAGTTGCATTAGAACTGAACAACAACATCTAGACTACTGACTCTATGAAGTGTTGAAGCATCTTGCTGAAGAATTGACGCACAAACACTAAAAGCAAAATTATCAAAGCAATTTTGCAAGCAGAATCCTTGTGCGACACAAAAGCTACTTAAACCAGCTAGAAGAACCAGTTCCATCTGTTGCCTTTTGAGGCTAGTGGTTTGTAGTAGGGGATTAAATATTGAATCTTTCAGCTTTATCTACAAGCAATTGTAATAGGTACACACTGTTCAAGTTGGAGTTAACTTGAAGTTTATCGCAATTAGCTAGAGGCTAGTTTGCCACAAAGGGATTAGAGTTAGTCCTTATATTTACAAAAGAGTTTATTTTGTATATGTTGTTTGGCTCAGAGTTGTAGTGAAGAGTTTGGGAAAATCCTACTGGGAAGTAGGTCGTGGTTTTTTTCACCTTTTGAGCTAGGTTTTTTCCACGTAAAATTGTTGTGTTCTTTAAATTCTGCAATTACTTTTCCGCAAACTGTAGAAGTTGGAACACCAAGAAGAACTGGGCTCTTCTATAAAGACTGCACTCGAAAATTGGACACCACACAAATCACCCCCCCACCCCTCTTATGTGGTATTGAAGTATAAAACATCAATTGGTATCAGAGCAGGTTATCCTTGAAAAGGCTAACACCTTGGAAAAGATCAAAATGAATGCACCACCTGGAAACTGGGAGGGTCAATCAACTGCAAGACCACCACTCAGTATTACTCCGGGTGTAAGAACAGGATGAAGGATCACTTGATTGGAGAGGACTATGAACTTTGGGACATAGTCACTGATGGTCCTCTAGCCACCATGAGAAGACTGCTAAAAGAGTAGATGTACCAAAGACTAGAGCTGACTGCACTGCTGAGGATCTGAAGAAATGGGAGAAGAATGCTAAGGCCAAAAAGTGGCTAGTTTGTGGACTAGGTCTAGAAGAGTATAGTAGAATTCAGAGCTGCACCACTACTAAAGAAATTTGGGATACCTTACAAGTAGCCCACGAAAGAACACCTCAAGTGAAAAGATCAAGAGGTACTCTACTATGCTCTCATTATGAAAATTTCACTATGAAAGAAGGAGAGACAATCCAAGAGATGTACACAGGGTTCAGAACTCTGACAGATGAACTTAAGTCTTGGTAGAGTCATTCTTGAAGAGGACAGGGTGGAAAAGATCCTGACAAGGGTCTTGCCAATTTCCTAGGAAAGTAAAATCATTGCTATCCAGGAATCCAAAAATATGACAACCCTCAGATTGGACGAGCTAATTGGAAACCTTACTGCATATGAACTTAGAAGGCAGACAATGAAAATGGATTCTCCAAAGAAGGAAAGGAGTCTAGCACTGAGAATCACTAAGGGATCAAATATGGAGGAAGATGAGATGGCCATGATTACTAAGGAATTCAGAAACTTCCTCATAAGGAAAAAGGGCATCTCAAGAGGTGGAAACTACAACAAAGCTAAAGCTCCAGAAAGGCCAGCCAACGAGGGATGCTACAAGTATGGAAATACTGGACACCATATCAAGAATTGTCCTCAGTGGGAAGTGGAATGAAAAAAGGAGAGATTTGAAAGAAGGAACAGGAAGAAGAAACTGGTTCAACCCAAGAAAACCACAAAAAAAGCTATGGTTGCTGCTTGGGGGGAAAGCTCAGATGAAGAATCAGAAGATGGTGAGAATGAAGAACAAGCGCTCATGGCAATTGGAGAATCTTATGAGGAATCATATGAAGAACCAGAGGTAAGTATATCACATCTCAAAAGCAAAATAAAGTTCCTATCTAAAGAAAAACTCTCTGATTTGCTACTTGATTTCATGGATAATTTCGAAGCAACAACCAAAGAGAAAGAACAACTCTCTAAAGAGTGTGCAATGCTAAAAGCAAAATGCATGAACCTGGAAATCAGAGTAAGTGAATTTGAAAAGAAAAACACTGTCTTGTTGAACTAGGTTCATCCACTTGAAACTAAGATCCTAGAGCTAAAATCTGAAAACTTAAAATTAAAGCTAGGATCTAGTAAAAAGACTGTTGATCATTCTCATATCATGTTAGAAGAAAATGTGGGAAAACTAAAAGATAAGATGTATATCAAGGTATAAGGACAATTAAAGAAGAACTTGGTAAAGTCAAACATGAATTAGATCGGATTTGTAAATGGAATAAATCCTCTGATGCCTTGACATGGCTTCAAGAAAATCATAGTAGCAACCCGAGAGGACTTGGCTTTGGGAGTCAATTGTCCAAGTGGGATCCCAAAATCAAGTATCTCACTCTTCCTGAAAATAAAATTTGCACCCACTGTGGTAAGACTGGTCATTACAAAATTGTGTGTACTGCAAAAGAGCAGGCCAGTCGAAGAAATGAGAGTTTTGTTAAAAAGAAAAATTGGTTACCAAATTGGGCCAGAAAAAAGCTTAATTTATCCTTTCTCTCATAGAAAAGGACCCAAACTAGTTTGGGTTCTTAAGACTAACCCCTGATTTCTTTTTGTAGGTTCAAGTGAGAGGAAGCAGCCAAATTTAGTATTTGGATAGTGGCTGCTCAAAACATATGAAAGGGAACAAGGAATAATTCCTTTCACTTGAAAACCTCAAAGGAGGAAATGTCTCCTTTGAAAATGGAAAGAAAGGTGAAATTATTGGGGTTGGTAAGGTAGGTAAGGATGACACACGTTCCATTGAACATGTGTAATTGATAGATGGTTTGAAATATAGCCTGATCAGTGTGTCACAATTGTGTGACAGAGCACTTCCACTAAATGTTTTGTGATTAACCTTCTTACTGACAAGATTGTTTTGAAGGGAAAAAGAATGAATAATATCCATGTCATAGACTTGTCCACACTGTCAGAAAATGAACTCACTTGCTTAAGTGTGTTGGACAGTGATCCCCTCCTGTGGCACAAAAGACTTGGTCACGCGAGTCTGAATCAGCTAAACAAATTAGTCTCTAAGGACTTAGTGGCAGGGCTTCCTAACATTAAGTTCAAGGAAGAAAACGTTTGTGAGGCATGTGCAAGGGGGAAGCAGGTAAGATCCTCATTCGAAAGCAAGAAAATGATCAGTACCACCAGGACGTTGGAACTGGTTCATATGGACTTATGTGGTCCTATGAGAACTCTAAGCAGAGGTGGTAAGAAATATATAATGGTGCTAGTTGATGATTACTCAAGGTTCACTTGGACCTTATTGCTGACATCTAAAGATGAAGTATTTGATATGTTCACTTCATTTGTTAGAAAAATTCAAAAACAGTTAGGAAATCAACTAGCATCAATAAGATCTGATCATGGCACTGAATTTGAGAATGCAAAGTTTTCTGAATTCTGTGATGAACATGGTATAAATAACAAATTTTCTGCCCCTAGAACCCCACAGCAAAATGGGGTTGTTGAAAGAAAGAACAGAACTCTTGAAGATATGGCTAGAACCATGCTTCTTTCTAGCAAACTACCCCATAGCTTTTGTCAGAAGCAATAAACACTGCATGCTACATAATAAATTGATGCATGACCAGACCATTGGTAGAGAAAACTCCTTATGAATTATTTAAAGGGAGAAAGCCCAACATATCCTACCTTAGGGCTTTTGGATGCAAGTGCTTTGTGCACAACAATGGAAAAGATTCCCTAGGTAAATTCGATCCCAGAAGTGATGAGGGAGTATTCTTGGGATATTCATCACATAGCAAAGCTTATAAAGTATATAATAAAAGAACTATGTGTATAGAAGAAAGTGTGCATGCTGTCTTTGATGAAACTAACACTCTTTCTGAGAGACAGGAAATAGAAGATGAGGAGCTTGGACTGGTCAGAAGCAGTGAACAAATTGAAGCAAATATGGAAGATGTAATAGGTGATGGACCAGGTCCAATTACCCCAAGCAACATGACAGGGGGAACTCAACAGCAAATTACTCTGGACCTTGGCCATGATTCTGTTCCACAAACAACAAGACACCATGAGATCATCTAAAAGTGAACAATTGGTGCTCAAACAACACAGATATCAGAGTTCTCACCCTCTTGAGAACATCATAACAGATTTGACATCCGGAATCAAAACAAGATCCTCTTTGAAAAATCTGTGTGCGTTTGATGCCTTTCTATCCTTGATCGAACCAAAGAACATTGGTGAAGCCTTACAGGATGCTGACTGGGTAAATGCCATGCAAGAAGAGCTGAATCAATTTGAAAGAAGTCAAGTATGGAACTTGGTACCTAGACCACTAGACAGATCAGTAATTGGCACAAAGTAGGTCTTCAAGAACAAACTAGATGAGGATGGAACTGTTACAAGAAACAAGGCCAGACTGGTTGTCCAAGGATATAGTCAAGAAGAGGGAATTGACTATGATGAGACCTTTTCTCCTGTGGCAAGATTAGAGGCAATTAGACTTCTTATAGCATTTGCTGCACACATGGAATTCACTCTCCATCAGATGGATGTAAATAGTGCTTTTCTCAATGGCTATCTAAAGGAAGAAGTATTTGTAAAACAGCCTCCAGGTTTTGAAAGCAAGGAGTCACCTGACCATGTATACAAACTTGACAAGCCTTTTTATGGACTCAAACAAGCACCAAGAGCATGGTATGAGCAGTTATCAAAATTCCTGCTAGAACATGGATACAAACGAGGTAAAATTGACAGTACCTTGTTCTTAAAGGAAAAAGGAATGATCTCAATTGAATTCTGTGCTACTGACAAACAAATTGCAGATATATTTACTAAGGCACTAAGTGGGGAACATTTTGAGAGAAACATGCTTGAATTAGGGATGATTAAGATCACCTAATTGAAAAACAAAAATGATTTTTTTTTTTGGCTAGAAATAGTAAAATAGGTAACTAACCAGACTAATCGTTGCTCAGTATCATGACTTTACTGCCATACTCTCTTTCCATGTATTAATATGATTCCCTGGTTGCTAATGATGTTTTTCTATCTTTGTAAATTGAGGCAAGTTAAAGACTATAACACGATGAACCTGGTTCATCGTTGCTGGTTCATCTAACTGACAAGGTACGTGCTCATCTCCATACACTTATTGAAATAATTATAGTCACACATGAGCAGGACTCTATCGATATTTGGTTCATTTCAAACTCTTAGTACTTATCCCAAAATGAACCCGTTCCAAAGAGTCCCATCGAACCTTAATTATCCTAGATATTAGGGAGTCAAAAGCGTCTAATCACTGACACTCCTGCAGCGATTAGACTTCCACTTGCTAAAGAATTATGCCCGTTGTACATTTCATAACCACATCTTTAAAAGGCCATCATTACCTCCCCTCTTCAAAAACATAACCGTCGAACCTCATTCATCTCATACTAAACTGATCAACTTTCTTCTCTCCCTAAATCTTCATAACAATGT
The DNA here is from genome assembly GCA_005239495.1 of Nicotiana undulata. NCBI lineage: Eukaryota > Viridiplantae > Streptophyta > Magnoliopsida > Solanales > Solanaceae > Nicotiana > Nicotiana undulata. The sequence goes on from ML250662.1 coordinate 78,624, forward strand.
CTTATTCACCACCCCCTGCTTCATCTTCATTAACCACCACTGGTTATAATTCTCCATCAATACACAAGTCACATTCTCCAACCAAGTCTTCGACCCCCCAAAACCCTCCAGTTCCTGAACCCACTCCTTCACCTAAATCAGTCACAGCCGTTACACCTAGCCCCACTCCAGCCCCCAGACAACGTAGAGTAAAGGTATTGGCCAAAAAAATAGTTGCATCTGCTTCTCGTGCCAAATATTTAAATGAGATACTTCAAGCCATCAAGGTCCAAGAATTTGAATCCTCTAGTGAGTCCTTCAAATCTGCAAATGAGGATGAAGCACCAGGTTTATCTGACACTGAAAAGGGAAATCTTGAAGTTGGGTTTGCAACTGAAGTGGCTGAAAATAGGTTTATCTTGATTGGGTCAATAGTTGATGTAGAAGTACCGGATAGGCGAAGAAAAATTGGGAATAATATAAACATTGAGAGAGAGGGAGAAGGGAGTTCAGAAAGGGGATCTGGGAAGGAAGGTGCCATTCTGGATATTTGTGGACCCGCTCCTGTGATTGTTAAGGAAGGAGTCAAAGCTTTAGGGGGAAGCAATTCTGGGGAAGAAACAACATGTCTGGAAAGCCTAAAACAAGAAATAGATGAATCCGGTTCATCTATTGAGGAAACATTGGCTGAGATGCTGAAAAAGTTGGGGGAGTCCTACAATCCCAAAAAGAAGAGAACTCCAAAATCCAAGAAAGCCATTAAACCAGTTCAAACCAAGAAGAGGAAAGCTTCATCATCTGCTGATGCTCCTGTCCTAAAGAGGCGTGCTACTAGAAGCACTGTTAGGCAACAAGAAGTAGAGTTGGAAAAAGCTCTGAGAGAGAGAAAGAAGAAGAAGTCTGCCAAGGGAAAGGAAAAAGTTGGAGAGCCTGTTGAGGCAGTTCATGTTGATGACAAAGAGTTGGACCTGGTCTATCATGAGGAGAAGCCAGCACCCGTTGAGGTTGAGACACCAAAACCCAAGAGAGCTAAGGCTTCTTCCAAGAAGTCAGCATCTGTGTCTGCCACACCCTTAACGATTGCAAAGAGGACTAGGTCTGAGTCAAAGAAAATAAATATTGTTGATGATGAGGAATGGAGTGGAGAAGAAGAGGAAGTGTTTGGTGAGGATACTAACAAACTAACAATGTTTGGAAAGCGTACTATCTTGAAGGGGAAGCTAGTTAGAGACCTTGAGGAATTATGGATGATTTTCTTGATGGATACCTTGGTTGCGCAAGGGTGGAAGGACATGGTTCTTCACCTTGAGGGAAGGCTAGCTAGGAATGAATTGGTTGAATTTATGGCCAACGCAGTTGTCAAAGAAGGCAGGGTATTCTCCAAGGTTCAAGGAGTTGAGATTTCATTTGATGCAAAGGAGTTAGGGGAAATAATTGATATCCCGTCTGAGGGTTATGATGACTACACTAGGCAAATGTGGCCTAATCTGGATGATTTTCCCTCAGCTGTTCAAATCACCAGGTCCTTCTGTGAGAATGAGCAAGAACTGGAGCCCAGGGCAGTGTTTAAAGTGAGATGAGGCCTCAGCACAAACTGTTCTTTGATTTTGTGATCAAATTTCTGCTGCCTAGGAAAGAGCGACGACACATTGCCAACTACATGGATCTCACGCTCATGGAGTGCTTGTAAAGGGGTAAACAGATCAATTGACCTGCCTTCATCATCCACCATTTGGATAGGGTTATGAATGGAGCCAAGGAACATGTTATACCTTATGGGTTTATCCTGACTGTTGTGCTTGCTCACTTCAAGGTTCCAGTGAAAAATGTTGAAATGGCTACCTCTAAGGACTACTTTGGGAAGAATACGTTACAGACCTGTGACTACATTGTTAATATTCCTGAGGATGAACCTGGTTCATCTAGGAAACTGCCTGTTAATAGCAAGGTCAGGACACTAGTGCAGGAAGGTGAGATCAAGGATGCAGAGATCCTTCGTTTGAAATCTCGCCTTATTGAGGTTGAAGCTGAGCGGGATGCTCTCAAAGCTGAATTAGACAAAGAAAAGGAGAAGAATGAGGGTGTTCTTCATCAAATGATCTCCCTTCTTCAAGCCAAGACCACAACCTCCTCTGCCCCTTCCCAGCCTTAGGAGTCGAGTGCCACCAAAATAACCCCTTTATGACCCTGTTGGGAATTGTCTTATCTTGTTCTGCCTTTTGTTTTTTGTTGTTGTTTTGCTCATGGTTGCGACTGGTTTTAATTCTCTTTGTGTATGGTGCTTGATATTCTATCTAATCATTGAATTGTGCTTTTTGGTTATTGATTCTCTCTCAATTTCTTATATAGCATACATTTATTGGTTTCTTTTGATGATTAATCCATGTTTTGCACCTACAGTTGCCTAAATGGCCATGAGTAATTGTTAATACTTCTGGTAAGTTTTTCATTTTGCAACTTTTCGATGATGCCAAAAGGGGGAAGACATGTGCTTTTTCAAAATTTCAACCAAAATTTCATATGATGACTTTTGTGATATTTATAACCTAATGAACCTGGTCTCTCTATGATGAATGCTTAAATCTATACAAGGTGTCTATGTTGGATTGAAGTATGTACAAGGTTAAGCATAGAGTTTGTCATCATCAAAAAGGGGGAATTTGTTGAACCAAGTCACTGCATGGTTTTGAAGATTGACAAATGCCAACCCAGTTGAACCAGGTCCATAAGGGAAAACAGAGTCAAATAGACCCATTGGCACAAAAAAGAGTCCATGCACAAGAGACAAACATTATCTGTGAACTAATAGGTTATCTCCTAAGAGAAAATGTTGCAAATTGATAAGAAGATGTAGTTCGATTTCAGGTAGGACATAAACGAGATCAAGGAAGTTGAGATAAGCAAAAACTCTTCCACCAAGGAAGAGTTGCATTAGAACTTAACAACAACATCTCGACTACTGACTCTATAAAGTGTTGAAGCATTCCTGCTGAAGAATTGACGCACAAACACTGAAGTGAAACAAGAACTGAAAGCAAAATTATCAAAGCAATTTTGCAAGAAGAATCCTTGTGCAACACAAAAGCTACTTAAACCAACTAGAAGAACCAGTTCCATCTGTTGTCTTTTGAGTCTAGTGGTTTGTAGTAGGTGATTGAATATTGTATCTTTTAGCTTTATCTAGAAGCAATTGTAATAGGTACACACTGTTCAAGTTAGAGTTAACTTGAAGTTTGTCGCAATTAGCTAGAGGCTAGTTTGCCACAAAGGGATTAGAGGTTGGTCCTTAGGTTTACAAAAGAGTTTATTTTGTAAATGCTGTTTGGCTCAGAGCTGTAGTGAAGAGTTTGGGAAAATCCTACTGAGAAGTAGGTCATGGTTTTTTTCACCTTTTGAGCCAGGTGTTTTCCACGTAAAATTGCTTTGTTCTTTAAATTCTGCAATTACTTTTCCGCAAATTGTAGAAGTTGGAACTCCAAGAAGAATCAGGTTCTTCTATAGAGACTGCACTCAAAAATTGGACACTACGCAAATCGCCCCCCCTCTTGTGTGGTATTGAAGTATAAAACATCAGCTATCACGAACGGAGGAGGGAGAAAAGGATTACGACAGGCTAATGTTATCTTCTATAAGGAAGAAGACATGATATTAAAGAGAAGTGTAGACTAACAATAGTGGGACACACCCCCATATTGACAAAATTAGGGATGAGTTCAAGAGAATACTTCCGCTGAAGAGCAGTATTAAGATCGGGGCTACGATTGGCGGCATGTGTTCATTGATTTTGCAGATGAAGATGATTTCAATCGATTGTATGCAAAATCATCGATGTTGCTTTGTGGAATGGTCATGTGAATTGAAAGATGGGCTAGGAAATTCAAGGCGGATTTGGAACCGACCCTAGCCCCGATGTGGGTTACCTTACCAGAACTGCCGTGGTACTACCATGCCTGGGCAGCGGTGGAACGAATTCTGGAACCAATTGGTCCCCTGATTGCTCTAGACAAAGCCACTGTGACGCTAACAAGGCCTACTACGACAAAGGCTCGTGGTGGAGATTGACTTGACCAAGGCTATGATAAAGGAAATTCAAGTTGCACTAATAGATAACAATGGTGAATTTGACACCTTCAATCGAATCCTAGAGTATGAAAGTGTCTAGACTTCTGCTTTTATTGTAGAAAGAAAGGGCATTCAGACGAGCAATGTAGGATCCAACATAAGAAAGAAGAAGGAGTAGGCTCATCCGGTGTGGGAAACGGAATACAAACAGAGAGGCATAAGAAGAATGGAGAAGGGGAATGAATAGAGGTTAAGAAGAATAAAAAAACAACACACAAATAAACAACAAAAAGAAGCTGAGCATGCCAAGCAGTCCACAACACACTCAGAAGACAAATCAAGTAGGACCAAAAGCCTCACAAGAAGAACTAATGACTAAGAATGCTAGGCCAGAGGAAGATGAAATAGAGCAGTACCATGTGGTGCTGCATAACACAAGAGATGAGAATAAAAAAGAGGAGATCGTGCAGGGCATTGCCAAGCAGTCAAAGAGGAAGAAGGCTAAGAAGGAAAAGAGCAAAACACTCAAAATAGGCTAAAAAAGAAGTCCACAAAGTCTAAAAAACACACGGAGATTGTTCTGGAGGGGGATAAGGAAAACGACCTTATGGAAGGAACAAAGCTCCTCAATGTGGCAGAAGATTAAGTAAAGAAAATCTCCACAGGGAAGAGGAGGAAACATAGGTCAAAGATCCCACCCAAAAACCTACTTGAGTGCGATAAAGAGGACAGTAATCTAGAAAACACACCTTTCCAAATGCTAAACCTCAGACCAGTAGAGGTTAGAGGAGAACAAAAAGAGCACAAACTCAGTACAAACGTCCCCATTGAAGTACACTCACTCACACCAGGGAAGTCCCCAACACAAATCTCTGGTGGTATAGGTGGATATAGGGAGCAAGGCAAAACAAATAATGAAGTTCACACTGAAATGGTATCATACACTCAGGACCCAAACCAAACACAACAAGATGACGAGGATGATAAAGTTAGATCAGATGACGAAAATATGGGAAGACCACACAAGGCATTAAATTTCGACGCTGGAGAAAATATAATGTCCAATATCCAGAATAGAATCTCTCAGTTTAACAACCTATCCCCTAGGGGAACACATGGTCTTGGTGGACAAAGTCAGTGGGCATCACCAAACACAAACAAACATAATAAAAAGGGGTCAAAGACCTCCACCCTAAATGTGTCCCATGATTAATACATTGTCATGGAACATAAGGGGCTTGAGGTCCCAAAAAGCTACAGAAAGGATTAAAACACTTCAAAACAAATACAAACTTACACTTATAGCTTTACAAGAACCTATGGTCAGGTCAACGAAAATTGAAAGGTTTCGATTTCGGCTGGGAATGCAGCATTGTTTCTACAACTGTAATAACAAAATTTGGATATTCTGGTCGTCTGTCATACAATTGGATATATTGGAGGATGCAGAACAACATGTCACATGTAAAGTTGTAATGCCGATAGACCCCACCCCGATTCATATTACCATAGTATATGCAAAATGTACAAGAGAAAAAAGAGACGACTATGGGATGACTTGAGAAACTGCGGAAATAGAATTCAAGGCACTTGGGGTGTAATTGGAGAATTCAACGTAATACTAGAGGCAGAAGAGAAAAAGGAGGGAGACCTTTTAGAATCGACAAAAGCGTAGATTTCATAAATTGCATAGAAGATTGTGGACTTCAAGACCCGGGATACTCAGGGAACATCTATACCTGGAGTGACAATAGAGGCTTCCCAAACAAAATCTGAATGAGACTGGATAGGTTGCTCATAAACTCAGAATAGTTCGATATGTTTAATGAAACAACGGTCCAACATCTAGCTAGAGTGATCTCGGATTATGCGCCACCGCTAATTACTTTAAAATCATCAGACAACGGGGGGCCTAAATACTTTAAATTCCTAGAATTCTAGACCAAGCATGAAAACTTCAAAAAAGTGGTCCAAGAAGTATGTGAGGAGCTAGTAGAGGGACATTCCATGTGGAAACTTCATCAAACACTCAGGAGGACATGCCAAAAACTAAGTACGTGGTCTAGAGAAGTGTTTGGAGACATATACGAGGAACCAAAGAGACTAGAGAAACACATTGCGGAGCTTGAAAAGGAGTTATCAATGGATAATTCGGCTGAGAAGAGGGCAGAGATGAATAAATGCAAGCAAACTACCTCCAGTTTCTCAAGCTACAAGAGGCAGTCCTTAGGCAGAAGGCTAAGGCCATCTAGCTAAAAGATGGAGACATGAGCAAAACTTACTTCCACAAACTATAAAGGATAGAAGAAAAAGTCATGGGAACTGGAAAGAAGGGAGCCAGGAAATTGCAGATGCTCCTATAGAGCACTTTCATAGAATTTTCAATCATCATAGTGCTTCAAATAATTTCTCAGCTCTAGACAACATAACAACTAGGATAACAGAGGATGAAAATTTTATGCTCAAAGCAGTTCCAGACTTAGAAGAAGTGAAACAAGCAGTATTCTCCGTTAGCGCAGAGAGTGCTCCAGGCCCATATGCCATTGGTGCTTTGTTCTACCAAGCATGCTGGCAAATAGTTCAAAATGATGTGTATGATTTTGTGGTGGCCTTCTTTAAAGGAGCTTCTATCCCTAGGTTCTTCTCGCACACATGCTTGGTGATGATACCAAAAACTGAATTCCCACAACACTTAACAGACCTAAGACCAATCAGCTTGTATAATGTGTCAAGCAAGATCCTAGCTAAGGTGTTGAATTCAAGACTGTCTCAATTGTTGCCTAGAATTATATCGAGCAACCAATCAGGCTTTATCAGAGGTAGAATAATCTCTGAAAATATAATGCTGGCCCAAGATATGCTTAAAGGAATACGGAAACCAATTCAAGGTGGAAATGTGGTACTGGAACTTGATATGGCCAAGGCATATGATAGAGTTTTCTGGCCTTACCTTTGTAGACTAATGGATAAAATAGGATTTTCAGAGGTATGGATTGACATTATCCACAGACACATATCAAGCAACTGGTATTCCTTAATTGTAAACGGCCAAAGGCACAAAGTTTTCAAATCAGAGAATGGCTTGAGACAAGGAGACCCTATATTGGCATCCTTATTTGTAATAAGTGCCGAATTGTTATCCATTATGCTAAACAACCTCTATGAGAATAGAAGATTGACAAGTTTCTACATTCCGAGGCAAGGGCCACAAGTCAACCATCTAGCCTTTGCGGACGACATGATACTATTTGTTAGTGGCAAAAAGATTACAATGAGGCTAGTTATGAAGACTTTGACAAAATATGAACAAATTTCAGGCCAACAGATTAATAAACGCAATAGTTTTTTTTAATGATGGCTTCGAGAATACCTCCAGGAAGAATAAGAAGGATTTCCTCCATCACGGGAATGCAACACAAATAGTTCCCAGACAATACCTAGGATGTCAGTTCTACGTGGGGAGACAAAAGATAGCCTATTTCTCAGAGATGACCAATAAAGTAACTAGTAGAGTAAAAGGATGGCAGAACAAATTCCTTTCACCTGGAGGTAAGGCTATACTCATTCGACATGTCCTTCAAGTGATTCCCATGCACACATTCTCAGCAATGCACCCATCAAATGGGGTGCTGACACAAATTGAAAATACACTAGCAAATTTCTTTTGGAGAGGAACAGATGGGAAATATATGCACCATTAGGTCGCATGGAAGACATTATGTCAACCATATAGTGAGGGGGAGTTCAAATTAGAAGACTCTAAGACATTTTCTCGGCGTTCACAGCAAAAACATGGTGGAACTTGCGAATAGGGAACTCTCTATGGAGAAACTTCATGCTTGCAAAAAATTACAAAAGAAAACACCCACTAGCCTCACAATGGCATGCAGGTCAGTCGCAGAGTTGGAAGGCAATGTGTGACATTAAGATGGAAATAGAACAAAGCATGGTGTGGATACCTGGGCAGGGGAACATGTTTTTTGGTTCGACAATTGGACTAAACTAGGGCCTCTCTTTAGTCTCCTACCAGCTGGAGTCAACCCCAACGATGCCAAGATCAATGACGTACTGGTGGAGGGCGAATGGAAAATGGAAGCATTGGGGATAGAGGTCCCAACAACTATAAGTAATATATTGGAGTAACAACATATAGTGCTTTACCCTGAAATTCAGGATAGAGTAGTATGGACTGAAAGCTGCAATGGACAATTTTCTGTAGCCACAACTTGGGATCTTCTAAGGCAAAGCAAAAAAGTTGATTTCATTGACTCAAAAATTTGGCACAAGAGTATTCCATTCAAAATGGCCTTCGTGGCATGGAGGGCGCTACACAATAAGATGCCCACTGATGAGAAAATAGAAAAGCTTGGTTACACAATTCAACCAAGGTAATATTGCTGCACTCCAACCTCAACAACTATAGAAACGTCAACACACCTCTTCTGTGGGGGTACATATGCTAAAGCTATTTGGTAAAAATTTGCTGCCCCTTTTAGTCTAAAAGTTGGAAACCAACAATACACCTAGATGCTACTATAATGGTGGAACCACAGACAAATGAATCTGGTGGTAGCCTTCATGGATAAGGTGTTACCTGCAATTATAACGTGGGAGCTATGGAGATCCAGATGTTCCTCAAGGTATGGGGGATAATCACCACTGAGCAGGAGATCAGAAAAGCTAATAACCGCAAACCTAGTAGAGGTAGTTAGACAAAAGTTTGGAAAGATGCAACAACAGTTCTCTTGGGATTAGTTACAAAAGCTTATTGATCAACCTATGGTGCATAGAACTAGCAAACTAGTGAAATGGGTGAAACCACCACCACTATCCTATAAGCTAAATAGCGATGGAAGTTGTCAAGAAAAGAATAGTGGGGCATGTGGAATTAAAAGAGATGTTGATACCCAATTTTTCCCAAAATAGTTTTAAAATGCATATATGTCTTCAAAATCATGCATTAGCATCAATTGGTATTTTTTCACAATTTCTACATTTCTAAATCAATTTGCCCTAGCATTTTATTTTAATAAATAATTATAAAATTGCATCACAAATGATTTCAAAATATTTCTTGATTTAATATTACTATCTATGGTCCTATTAAGTCCAAATTATTTCATAGATAACCAAATTGGTACCTTTTGGTTATAATTGCAATAACTTTGCAATTATAGCCTATTCATACATTATGCATCATTTTTACCAGAAATTAGTCCATTGTATTTTAAAATTCAAACTAATTATTTTTAAAACATTTTCATGCATAAAAATCACTTTTGTAATTGGCTAATTATTTTACAAATTAATTTTATTCAATTACTTTGGGTATTTACCAAACAACCTTTTAAATTTCAATTTTAGCCCAAATCTACCAGCCCAATACCTTATAAATTAGCCCAAAAGACCCAGGCCCAATACCCTACCTGCCCGACCCAAACCCTTTGGCCAATCCTGGTCGTTGATCATTTTTGATCAACGGTCCAGGATCCCCCTACCTTAATTAAACCAATATACCCACCAAAACCCTAACCATTCTCACCCCCTTCACCGCCGTCACTCTCCTTTCCGTCTCTCAAACGCTCTCTAACTCTAACCCTAATCCACCCCGCCGTCACTCGCCTACTGCCTTCCTATGGTGGTTCTTCACCACCTCAGGCCTCTAATGGCCTCTTTTATGGTTGGTACCTCCATCTCCAAGATACTTGAGGAGATTCTCAAGGGACCAGGGCAAGGCTGTTTACACCTTTGGGTTTTTCTCGCATGTTTCAGGCCATTTGGCTCGATCTTTGAGTAAGAACTTCTTATTTTCATCTTAAATCCATGGATTCCTAAGTCTATGTTATCATCTCTGTTTTACTTCTAAAAACCCTAATTTTCGTCTTTGATCTGCTCAGATCTGTACATATCTGAGATGAATCGAACCTATCTCACATCTTTTCTTGAAATAGTTTCTAGGTTTTCAAGCGATTTTCCGTTTTCCTAAAGTTAGGGTTTACTGAAAATAATATTCTCCAATAGTTTCCTGATTTTAAATGTTTAATACTCTGTTCATATGTGATTTTGACCGATTTATGTTGAGTTTGCCTTAACCCTAGTCGATTTATGTTAAAGCCCTAATTTTCTTATATTCTGCTTCGATTCTGAGTCTTTCCGTGTTTCTTGCTACATTGTTTTGTTCTGTGTTTTGACTCTCATGATTTCTCCTTATTCTAATTTAATTTATCATGATGTTTTACCCTAGGTCATCTCTATTAGGGTTTCTGATTCGATTACTCGACTAATTTCCGTATGTTTATGAAATTCTATTTTAGCCTATTTGTCTATTTGTGGAAACTGATATTTTCTCTCCCCTTAAATCAATACTATTTTGAATTCTAATTTACTGATTTGCTCTATTAAACGTATGTGCTGATTCTCGATTATTTCCCTTACTTACGACCTTAATTAGTTCTTCTTACCTTATTTGATTAGTTGTGATACGCACTGATTCTTCAAGATTTCTTCCTTAATTGAACTCCTGTCTATTTACCCAAAATTGCTCACTTGATTTTCTTTCCTTAAATGTATCATGCCCTTTACTGTTGGGTAATTACCCTTAATTAAGGGAAGACTACGCTGATTTTGTGCATAATTGATTCTGTGGATTCCTTAATTGCTGAGTGATTGGTCTCCGTTACCTTATTCTTATTTGCTCCTAAACTGCTATATATACTCTCCTCTATTCTCACTTCTAGACACGAACATTGGTTCAAAAACTCACTTACAGTCTAAAAGCCCTCTTTTCCTCTCTGCTACTTGTGATATTCATTGTTCTAGCCGGTTGTAAGCCAAGGCTAGATATTGCACAACATCTGCTTTAAATTCTGTGTTCCCTTCCCCAACTGGTAGATCTCCGTTTAATTTGGAAATCTAAGACTCTGTGTGTTTCATTACTGTTTAGTTCATTGGTTATGAGTCTCATTCTTGTTCTTGTTTACTTTCTTGTTTTGCTCAATATGTAACTAGTATTGTCTAAATTACAACTATTTGTTTACTCCTTCATCTAGCATGTCTAAATCCTATTTGTTCAATATGTAGTTAGCATGTCTAAACTATGAATGCTTATGTGATGCTTGTCTAGCATGTTTAGATTCCTGCTTGCTCTTCTTTACTGATGAGATGATACCTATCTCTTGGGGCTTCGATTGATCCTAGTTATGTTTATGATTCTGTTCAACACCCTTTACTCTCAACATGGTTCTGCTATACCCCTACTATGTGTCTCAACTACCTACTATCATGACTAACTTATTAATGCTATGAGACTCTCAAGTGTTCTCTACACTTTGCTGCTTATATGCTTCCCTGAACACTAATGTGTATTCTATGTGTCCCCCAACCATACTATCCTTGTGTGAAATCTGTTATGCTGAACCAGATTATACCATGAACAACTAGTCTGTTTGCTGATTTCAAAAGTGCTTTATACTTTTCCCAAACTGCTTTACTACTAAATTAGTTCCTATTTTATGAAAACCTCTTTACTCCCAGAATCATCTCAGTACTGTTTTCTTATCAAAAACTTTTTCAAAAACTTTTTCAAAAAATATGTCAAGCACTCTCACTTTTCTCTTAAGTCAATAGGTTCTGCCCCTCTAGTGTGTGTACTGCTTTGCGATCCTCTTGAGATTCCTTGTAACTCTGGCACACTGGGGTTGGCCATTCCACACTGCACATATTTAGTCCCTATTGTGAAAAGTCTGGGTGTGAGCACTGCCCGGGATCCTTGAGGTCCTTAGGGAACTCTGACACACCTGGACACAAATTTGGCTATGAAATCCTTGGCATTTGAGACTACTGAAGGCCTGGTACTCCCAGGTTTTCTTTGGGCCTACTTCAGGCTCCCTCTAGTTTGATTTTATATTTCATTTATGTAATTCATTCAATCATTGGTCTGTAATAATTATTTATAAACATATATTGAGGTAACTAGTGAAAAGAGAGGGTAGCTATATGATCTTATGGGTAATGCTGGGTAGAAATCATGTTTCTAGGCTTTACATTATGCAAATCTACATTAGAAATCATGTCCTAGGATTGATGTGTATATCTGCATTCAAACCATAATAAACTTGTGCATTAGACATCCTGTTTTTAGGATATTCACGTTTATTTCTTCAGCATATTGCATACTCAATTTCTGGCTCTACATCAGTACTGTCACTTAGAAATCTTGCTACTAAATAACCTTAATAAAAATAGTGATCCCCTGTATGCACTAGATACCCTGTTTTTTTAGGAGCTCTGATTGAATCTTTTTAAACCATGTCTATTTCGACTAAAATAAATAATTGTCTATGAAAAGGTTAAAAACGACCTCACACGTAGGTATCATGTCTCTAAATACAAATTGGTATAAATCACTTATTATAATCTGTATCACCTAGATCACCCATGCCTATAGGTTGAATAATCTCAAACAATCTTAAACAACTCCTGCAACTCTGATTGCCTACAGTCCCACGCCTAGGTAAGCCTTAGGTGATTAATGTCCCTGTATAAAACTGAAAACTGTGTTCTGATTGTTTATAAACTGCTTAAGTCAAAACAGGTTCTAAAAATCAGTAGGCAAACTGATAGGGACCCTGCCACTCAGCTCTAAAACAATGTTGCATATTCTGTGTATTGATGATCACCTAGATATCCTATTCTAGGACTGCTCTGAAATTACCTGAATTTGTGTTTGAGACGTGCTGCTTATTTGTCTACGTATGCGGAGGTAAACATGAGCCTTTTAACTGCTTTCCCCTTATATGACTATTCCTACATGTTATTTGTTTGTCACCTAGATTTTACCCTTTTAAGCACCTTAGGATTGTCTAGAAGTGCCCGAATTTAGAGGTCACAAACTCCTCCAGGACCACAAGGAAGGGACGGGTAACAAAACGCTTAGAGTTCGTTAATCAAAACTCGCTTATATAACCACTAAGGGTGGGATAGCGGGTAGTAAAAGGATATGATGACTTGTGCACTAATGCAACGTGTAGCCTCTCTCATTGAGGAGTGATTACCAGGCATTGCATGGATATGATCCTATAGGATAAACAACTTGGGACCTAACTTATCCATTTTACATATGTGTGCTTAGACTGCTTAATAGTCTTTATTTCTTTTACATATGTGTTCTTAGACTGCTTATTTGCTACTTGACTAATTCACAAAGTAAGTTTGGCCGGGACCCACCGTTGTGGATTTCGAGGGGTGCCTAACACCTTCCCCTTGAAGTAACCTCAAGCCCTTACCCAATCTATGGTAATACAAACCAGTTTTATAAATGACCCATAATAGGTTCCCTAACGCACCCTAATTCGTTAGGTGGCAACTCTTAAATTCCTTATACCCCCTTTTTCCCAAAAGGAAACGAGTTGTCCCAATAATGTCGAAAACCCTGACTATCCGCAAGGAGAGAAAAAGGGTGGCGCGACAGCATGGCGACTTTGCTGGGGATTTTAGGCTTTTACCATAACAAACCACCTTGTGAATTTGTCTAAATGTTCCTTACTTTGTTAATACCTGCACCCTCTCCCTTTCCCCTTTACGTGAAATTAACTGTTTATTTTCTCAAGTATTTATTTTTCCAATACGAAACTGACATGTTTCTTTGTTTTCCTCTGTAACTGTTTTCAATTATAACTATTGTATTTATCACTTTCATAATGTGCAAATACGTGACAACATGTTATTTATTGCAACATAAATCATGCTCAACATCATACTCCACTCGTGCCTAAACAAATCCTATAGCAACGCTTGATGAGTGGTTTTGCTCTTCCAATTTATAAAACCCTTTAAATTTGGAAATGCTTATTTGCGGTAAAACTAGTCGATCAGTGGTGCAGTCGACAGTTCCGTGCCTTTCCCCCTCAAGTTGTCCGCTTGAGGGAACCAGTCTAGACCCCCATAGTAACCTTACTCTTATTATTGTGCATGCATCATGGTCAAACCTTGTCGGGTTAAAGTGTTGTCCGCACAATAACCCTTTAAGACAAGCCTTATCCAAAAAGTCCACCGGGGTTTTCATTATCCCAACGGACACAATCACGTTCTGTGCATTAATTTGGAGAACTAAATGCCAATATGCTAATCATAAGTGTATAAATAGTCGAATCTGGTGGGGGAAATGGCCTAACCATTTTTGTCTTGCATAAAACGAGGCACGAGGTCCCCAGATTCGGTATGGTCAACAATATTCCACCAACTCTCCTAGACTGGTGGGAAGATCTTCCTTCAAGTGATAAGAAACACGTGAGGAAACATCTGGGCAACTTACCTTCTCTTCTAGATATCCAGTCGAACACCATGCTGATTAAGGCCGCGACTTTGTTTTGGGACAGTGAAAGAACTGTATTCCGCTTTGTGAATATTGAAATGACACCGCTCTTAGAAGAGATAGGAGGACTGGCTGGACTAGCTTGGGAAATCCCTGGGCTATCGGTACCTGAGATCCGCACGGGGAAAGGGTTTCTTAGAATGATGGGGTTGAAGGAAAATGATGAACTAGAGTTCCTGAAACAATCCTACATACCTTTTTAATACTTGTACGAAAGATACGGTCATAGAAAATCGTACTGTACCTATCATGACGAGTTCGCCATCACATCTCTGGGTCACATCCACCGCAGAGTGTTTGTGTTTATTGTGTGCTTTTTGGGCTTGATAGTGTTTCCGACGAAAAGGGAGAGGATTCATACCAGACTAGCCATGGTCGCCAGGACCTTGATGGAAGGGATCGATGGACAAACATACACCATTGTCCCTATGATCTTAGCTGACATTTATCGGGCTTTGGTGCGTTGTCAAAGAGGGGTCAAGCATTTCGAGGGCTGTAAGTTGTTGCTGCAGTTATGGTTATTAGAACATCTCCAAAAGAGGCAATACCGCCAAGCGCTTTCGCGAAGGGCTTGGAATGACCACATTGCTTTCCATCACCCCAGACGGATGTCCTACATTCCAGACAAATGCTCAGCCGGAAAATGCCAAAGAGTGGGTGGAATTCTTTGACAATCTAACTGAAGAACAAGTGCAATGGATGTTTGAGTGGTTCCCGACAGACGAATTTATCTTCAGATCCAGAGAGGCCCCACACTTAGTGCTGATTGGGCTGAGAGGGATATATCCTTATGTTCCTATCCGAGACATGAGGCAAGCGGGTAGGAGGCAGGTTGTTGTCACGACCCGAAATACCACCTTTAGGTCGTGATGTCGCCTAACATTGCACCCGCTAGACAAGCCAACGTTTGAACTAAGTAAACTCATTTACAACTAAAATGAACAAGATAACTAATGCAACGGTAGTCAACAATATGAAAGTTAACTAAGTTCAAAATAATATAGCAAGCTTCGATAATAAAACCCATAAATATAACCCCAGAACTGGTGTCACATACTCACGAACTGTTTATGAGATTACTAAATACAATGGTCTGAAAATAAGTACATATGACTGTCTTTGAAACTATAGGATAAGACAAAACTGGAAGAGAAGGGTAGAAGGTGACCCCAAGGCCCACGATCGTCTGCGGGTCAACCTCGATGTCTCCTGAATGGACTGATGGAATGCTCCCTCCGTCAGTGCCCTCCGGGTACGGTTGCATAATCTGCACAACATAAAGAAGTGCAGGTGCAACATCAGTACAACCGACCCCATGTACTGAGTAAGTGCCGAGCCTAACCTCGGCAAAGTAGTGACGAGGCTAGGGCCGACAACAATATATATACTTGTACAAGTCTACATAATAAAAGGAGAATAACGATGGAAATAAACAAGTAAATACATATACGGGGAGAACATGATGGGGATAAAAGGGACACCAAATACTAGCATAGTAGAATAGGGTAACATTTGAAATGTAAAAGAAAAAGCAGGAATTTAACATCTCAGAACAGATGGTGAACAACAAAAGACACGGCATGTCCTCTCGTGCATAATCTCACAATCACTCGGCACGGAATGTCCCCTCGTGCATAAATAGTAAAATCACTCGACACGGAATGTCCCCTCGTGTATAAATAATAAACATTCGGCACAGAATGTCCCCTCGTGCAATAAATAATAAACAATCGGTACGGCATGCCCCCTCGTGCGATAAATAATAAACAATCGGCAGGAAATATCCCCTCGTGAAATAATAAACAATCAGCACGGCATGTCCCCTCGTGCGATAAATAATAAACAATCGGCACGGAATGTCCCCTCGTGGGATAAATAATAAATAATCGGCACCGCATGTCCCCTCGTGCGATAAGATAATATAAAAATGACTATATAATGTGAAACTAACAATAAGAAAATCTCAAGTGTACCGAAATACTCAATAAAATTCTATCGTCCCGGCAAGGGACTCAGCTATAACCATACTCACTCAGAGGTGTAATTTCAACAGTAAGAGCCTCAACTGAACAATTAATCGATAATTTCCCACGTCATGAAACAACATCAATGTATCACTTCTAAATCACCAATTATTCATAGTACAAAGAATATCAAGAACACGGTATAATTCATCACAATTGACTCACGGGCATGATTGACCGCAACATATAGGTACTCGTCACCTCACCTATACGTTGGACATGAATTACACATAGCAAATAAGACTCTATACCTATTCCCTCAAGCTAAGGTTAGGCCAAACACTTACCTTGGCTCCAAAATGCAAGTCAAGCCTCAATCACAGCCTTTCCTCTCGAATCCCACTCCGAATCGATAATATATGGACATAATTGATTTATTAACATCAATAATTATTATATAAACTATTTCCAGAGCCTAATTATACATTTTCTATCATCCTCCCAAAAGTACCAAAATTCGACCCCGGGCCCGCACGCTCGAATCCCGAATATTCTCGAAGGAATCACTCACCCATAGCCTAAATATCATTAATATGAAGTTTCCACTTGAATTCATAGCATTAAATGGACAATACGCAAATTTTCTCAAGAACCCTAAATTTACTACCCAGTTCTTGATTTTCCATCCATTTAGTAGGTAATTCCATTAATAATTCATGCATGAAACTAGTATTAGGAAGGAATTAACTTACCTTAACAGTATCTAGGTCGTGGTGTGTTCTTCCCAAGCTCACAAGTCTCTAATGGTGGTGGAAAATTAATGAGATGAAGAAATCCCGTATTTTAAAGATTATGAACTGCCTGGCCTACAGGGATTCCGCACCTGCGGTTCGAGGACCGCACCTGCGGTCTCGTTCCTGCGAGTTGGGGCTCGCACCTGCGGAGGGTTTACCGCACCTGCGAGAAAGGGGGACCTAACCTGGGGTCGCACCTGCGACGCTTGGGACCGCATGAGCGGTCCCGCACCTGCGAATGGGCAACCGCACCTGCGGTCACACCGGATTAGGTGCACCAGCAGCTATTTTAGCTGGTTGTTAGCCCCGTTTGGTGTCCGGGAGGCACCTGGGCCCACCCGAGCCCCCATCCAAATATACCAACATGTCTAAATCATAATACGGACTCGCTCGAGCTTTCGAAACACCCGAAACAATGCTAAATCTCAAAATCACACCCCAAAACCCCCCAAAACCATAACTTAAGAAACTTCAAGTTCTTGATTTCTATATCGATGCGCCGGACCGACCCATACAATTCGGAATGACATCAAATTTTGCAGAAAACTCATGATAACAATATTAAAACCTGTTCCGGGCTCCAGAACCATGATACGGGTCCGATAACGCAGTTTTCACATCAAAGTTCATTTTCAAAAGCCTTTATTATTTTCATAAAACAATTTTCTTTAAAAATTCATTTCTCGAACTTGGGGCCTCGAAATTCAATTCCGGGCACACGCCCAAGTCCCATATTTTCCTACGGACCCTCCGGGACCGTCAAATCACCGGTCCGGGTCTGTTTTACCAAGAATGTTGACCAAAGTCAACTTTATTCAATTAATTATCATAAATTCAGCTTTTTATCAAATTCCCACATAAAGGCTTCCCAGCTACACGCTCGGGCTGCGCACGCATATCAATGTGAGATTAACAGAGGCTTTCGGGGCCTCAAAACACATATTTAGTTAAATTTACACAGGATGACCTTTCGGGTAATCACAATCTCCACCTCTAAAATAAACGTTCATCCTCGAACGGACATAGAAAGGTACCTGAATCGGGGAAAAGGTGGGGGATATCGGCTCCGCATATCGGACTCGGACTCTCAAGTAGCTGCCTTAACAGGTTGACCTCTCCACTGAACACGAACCGAAGGATAACTCTTCGATCTCAACCGTCGCACCTGCCGGTCTAATATAGCTACCGGCTCCTCCTCGTAAGACAAATCCTGGCTGGACACCGCTGAAGTCAAGTACATGAGATGGATCCACAATATACCTCCGGAGCATAGACACGTGGAATACCGGATGCACAACTGACAAACTAGGCGGCAAGGCAAGTCTGTAGGCACCAACAAAGCACTACAGTCCGGAGGTATATCTAAAAAGAAGGACGCAGGAACGGTAATGGTTGCACAAGGACCAATAATCTCATTCGTATATCGAACCTCTCCACTTGCCTTCCAAGCACCTCCACCTACATATCAGCCATCACCTCCACGTACATATCAGCCATCACCTCCACCCACCCATCAACCGTCACCTCCGCCCACATATCAACCCACATGTCCCAGATATTCCTAACCAGCCACTGTCTATCACACATATAATTCCCAACCATCTCATTATTAGTCACCTCCAACTCGCCAAAACTTCCCAAGAACTCGACCTAACTTTGACTGCAGGCCACCGAAACAGTATACTGCCATTGTCGAGCCCATTGACCAGCTTTATGAATAGGCTAAAAGTTGTTGGTTACGTCACTCCCATCCCTGCTATAGCCACAAAGAATCCATCTCAATGGGTCAATCCAAACAAGACTTGTGCATACCATCGGGCATGAAGGGACATACCATTGATGAATGCCGCTCGTTGAAGAACAAAATCCAGGCTTTGATCGACAATAAAGTCATCAAGGAAAAGGAGACTACTCCTAATATTCGCAATAACCCCATCCCAGATCACATGGGTGAAGGCGTCAATGTAATAGAAATGGATGAAGAATGGGATCAATAGGGATCAATCGGGTTAATCAAAGAAGGTGATGATCCCAAGAAGCCAACAATTACACTCAATTCCATTATAGTACAAATACATCCGTCAGGAGAGGTTGAGGTAACCACATTAGTCCCATTCGAGTTTGAAGAAGCACCACCTACGGACACGCCTATGCCATTTTAGGTTGAAGTAGTGCCACCAGCCACATCACCTATTCCATTTGAAGTAAGGGTAGCCACACCACTCACACTGACTGTATCCACCACACCGCCTTTTGACACTAAGGCCGTGCCCTGAGACTATGTAGCTGAAGCTAGAAGAAGGGGAAAGACCAAGATAGAAGAAGTAGGTGCTGCGCAAGGGATGACCAGGACTTGAGGGGTCTACACACCTGAGCACTTGAGAGAGTCCAGCAAGCAGGCTTTTAACAGGTGTCCCGTCATTAAAACATGACCGGATGACCTCTGGAGGAAGGTGAGGGCCAGGGAGTACTCAGTCATAGATCATCTGAACAAGACTCCAGCCCAGATATCTATCTTATCCTTTCTGCAGAATTCAGAAGCACATAGGAGTGCTCTAATGAAAGTGTTGAACGAAGCATATGTGCCCAATAACATCACGAGTGGGGATATGTGCACTATCCATTGGAGCAACCTATACCTCACTTGGAACAGACTTTCTAATAGGCTGGTGTCATATGGGGTTCAGAAGAGGAAGAAGCACTGGAAGCCTTAAGAAACTTGTTCTTGGAGGACGAGGATATGGACTACTGTGTAATTGTCGAGGAGTAAGAGGAGGAAGGCCCTACCATCCAGGCTGTGAGCAAAGGATCATTCCTAATAAATTGGACTGTCAGACCCTCCAAGGCCCGACGAGTCCCGGGGTAGCAAGGCTGAACAACACTGTTTCTTTCATTTACTAAGAAAATTATTTCCTCTTTGCATTTCTGTTTTAAATAAAATCTCCCGTGTTCTAAAACGCTTGTTTAAATTATTGAAAATCGTTTTATGAATCAATATTTACTATTATCATTTTTCTCTCATATATTTGTTTATACAGCATTACTATTTCCTGTCTTGATGAACCAATGACTGTGACATGCAACGAGACAACGTAACAAAGGGACAGTGATTCAGAAGAAAAAGATGCCATACTCGAGGAAATTGTCAGGGAAGTAGAGGATTTTGAAAACAAGCCTAAGTCCAACCTGGACGAAACTGAGGTAATCAACTTGGGAGATTCAAAGACTGTTAAAGAAACTCGCAGCAGCATCCACTTGTCACCGTCAGAGAAAGAAGAGTACACACAATTCTTGAAGGAATATGAGGACATATTTGCATGGTCACACGATGATATGACAAGACTAAATAAATCCATTGTGGCTCACAAGCTGCCCACAAACTCAACATGTCCGCCAATTAAGCAGAAGCTTCAGAATTCAAGCCTGATATGAGCCTGAAAATCAAGGAGGAAGTCACTAAGCAAATCAAAGCGAAGGTCCTCAGGGTGGTTGAATATCCAACGTGGTTAGCCAACATCATGCCGGTTCTGAAGAAGGATGGAAAAGTCAGGGTTTGTGTCGATTATCGAGATCTCAACAGAGCCAGTCCAAAAGGATGATTTCCCGCTTCCAAACATACACATCTTAATCGACAACTGTGCCAAACATGAACTTCTGCCATTTGTGGATTGTTTCGCCGATTACCATCAGATTTGGATGGACGAAGAGGACACTGAGAAAACAACTTTCATTACGCCATGAGGAGTATACTGTTATAAAATGATGCCATTTGGCTTGAAGAATGCTCGTGCCACCTACATGAGAGACATGACCGCCATCTTTCATGATATGATACATAAGGAGATCGAGGTATATGTGGACGATGTCATCATTAAATCCAAGAAAGCCACAAATCATACAATAGATTTGAGGAAGTTCTTCGACAGACTGTGGAATTACAATCTGAAACTAAATCCTGCAAAGTGTGCGTTCGGGGTTCCGGCCAGAAGGCTGCTTGGTTTCATCATCAGTCGTCGAGGGATAAAACTAGATCCATCAAAATTCAAAGCCATCCAACAGTTGCCACCACCGAATGAGCTCAATGCAACTAGCTCATCTTGGCCATTCGCCGCCTGGGGAATGGATGTCATTGGACCGATACAGCCCACCACCTCAAATAGGCACTAGTTCATCTTGGTAGCTATTGATTACATCACCAAATGGGTCGAAGCAGCATCTTACAAGGCAGTGACTGAGAAAGTCGTGGTAGACTTTGTCCGCGACCGGATTATTTTTCGGTTCGGAGTCCCAGAATCAATCATCATTGACCATGCTTCCAATCTCAACAGTGACCTGATTAAGTCCATGTGCGAGACTTTTAAAATCAAGCACAAGAGATCCACAGCCTATAGACCTCAGATGAACGAAGTTGTAGAAGCCACCAACAAGAATATCAAGAAGATACTAATAAAGATGGTGGAAAATCACAAACAATGGCACGAGAAGTTATCATTTGCCTTGTTGGGATACCGCACCACATTCCGCACGTCAACCAGGGAAACTCCCTACTTATTGGTTTATGGTACAGAAGATGTTATTCCTACCAAAGTGGAGATTCGTTCCTTAAGGATCATACAAGAAGCCGAGCTCAGCGACATAGAATGGGTAATGAGCCGTTATTAGCAGCTAGCCCTCATAGACGGAAAGAGGATGAACGAAATATGGCATGGCAAAATGCTATCAGAACAGGATGTCCAGAGCCTTCAACAAAAGAGTCAAGCCGAGATAGTTCACACCGGGGCAACTAGTGTTGAAGAAGATCTTTCCGCATCAGGATGAGGCTAAAGGGAAATTCTCTCCTAATTGGCAGGGTCCTTACATGGTTCACAGAGTACTGACAGGAGGATCTCTTATACTTGCAGAAAGGGACGGAGAAGTCTGGCCAAAACCGATC
Source organism: Nicotiana undulata (assembly GCA_005239495.1). NCBI lineage: Eukaryota > Viridiplantae > Streptophyta > Magnoliopsida > Solanales > Solanaceae > Nicotiana > Nicotiana undulata. Next base: position 100,728 of record ML250662.1, read on the forward strand.
AACTCAGATGCAATCAAGTGATACTATGTATAACCCTTTATGTTTCCCGCACATGATGTAAATTGAAGTATGCTCGACCTGATTCCCATTTAAGAGAGGATACGTAGGCAGCCCTGTGGGTTTGGTCACAATTCAATAAAAATAATATTTTCCCCATAATCAGAAACTGGGTCAGAATTTTGAGTAGGACCTTCAAAATTCCAAAGCAAGTTCAGCCGATCGCAGCATGTACCGCAGTCAGAGATGTCAATCCCACTAACTGGGGAAGAATTTTGAGGAGGACCCTCAAAATTCCATAGCACGGGAGGTTGCAATGTCTTGGATCTCGTCACGGCCGTTGGTTCATCTAAATTTCTTAAAATATATTTTACTATGTCTTTGGAAAAACTATGCATGCTTGCTTGCAAAGTAACTCCGTTTAGCAAATGCTACCCCAAATGATTTGAGCAGGATTTTCGGGCAAAGCAAGTCAAGTCAAGCGAGCCGACAGAGGCACGAACCGACCTCCCCTTTACAGAACTCACAATTTTTCTTTGGTTGCAGGAACGAAGAATATACATGCCTCGAAGTCACGATCTTCATAACAACCGTGATACTAAAATCTACTACCAGCTAAGGAAATTCTACTACTATCTGCTATTTATTCTATTATTTTCTACATAAGGCTAATCTCTGCCTTCCACCTGCATGGGACTAAGCCATGTCCCGCATCCTGCATGAGGCTAAGCCCTGCCTCCATTTGCATAAGGTTAAGCTCTACCTCCCATTTGAGTTTGAAGTAGCACCACCTACGGACACGCCTATGCCATTTGAGGTTGAAGTAGTGCCCCCAGCCACGTCTCATATTCCATTGAAGTAAGTGTAGCCACACCACCCACAATGACTGTATCCACCACATCGCCTTTTAACACTAAGGCTGTGCCCTAAGACTACGTAGCTGAAGCTAGAAGAAGGGGAAAGACCAATATAGAAGAAGCTGGTGCTGCGCAAGGGATGACCAGGACTGTCACTCTCCTCTCCGTCTCTCAAACGCTCTCTAACTCTAACCCTAATTCCCCCCCGTCGTCACTCACCAACTGCCTTCTTATGGTGGTTCTTCACCACCTCAGGCCTCTAATGGCCTCTTTTATGCTTGGTACCTCCATCTCCAAGGTCCTTGAGGAGATTCTCAAGGGACCAGTGCAAGGTTGTTTACACCTTTGGGGTTTTCTCGCCTTTTTCAGGCCATTTGGCTCGATCTTTGAGTAAGAACTTCTTATTTTCGTCTTAAATCCATGGATTCCTAAGTCTATGTTCTCATCTCTGTTTTACTTCTAAAAACCCTAATTTTCGTATTTGATCTGCTCAGATCTGTACATATCTGAGATGAATCGAACCTATCTCACATCTTTTCTTGAAAACGTTTCTAGTTTTTCAAGCGATTTTCCGTTTTCCTAAAGTTAGGGTTTACTGAAAATCATATTCTCCAAAAGTTTTTTGATTTTGAATGTTTAATATTCTATTCTTATGGGCTTTTGATCGATTTATGTTGAGTTTGCCTTAACCCTAGTCGATTTATGCTAATGCCCTAATTTTCTTATATTTTGCTTCGATTCTGAGTCTTTCCGTGTTACTTGCTACATTGTTTTGTTCTGTTCTTTGACTCTCATGATTTGTCCTTAGTCTAATTTAATGTCTCATTATTTTTTACCCTAGTTCATCTCTATTAGGGTTTCTGATTCGATTACTCGACTAATTTCCGTATGTTTATGAAATTCTATTTTAGCCTATTTGTCTATTTGTGGAAACTGATATTTTCTCTCCCCTTAAATAAGTACTATTTCGAATTCTAATTTACTTATTTGCTCTGTTAAACTTATGTGCTGATTCTCGATTATTTCCCTTATTTACGACCTTAATTAGTTCTTCTTACCTTATTTGATTAGTTGTGATACTTACTGATTCTCCAATATTGCTTCCTTAATTGAACTCCTGTCTATTTACCCCTAATTTCTCACTTGATTTTCTTTCCTTAAATGTATCCTGCCCTTTACCGTTGGGTAATTACTCTTAATTAAGGGAAGACTACGCTGATTTGTTGCATAATTGATTCTGTGGCTTCCTTAATTGCTGAGTGATTGGTCTCCTTTACCTTATTCTGCGTTGCTCCAAAACTGCTATATATACTCTCCTCTATTCTCACTTGTAGACACGAACATTGGTTCAAAAACTCACTTACACTCTAAAAGCCCTTTTTTCTTCTCTTCTACTTGTGATATTCATTGTTCTAGCCGGCTGTAAGCCAAGGCTAGATATTGTACAATATCTTCTTTACATTTTGTTTTCTCTTTCCCAACTGGTAGGTCTCTGTTTAATTTCGAAATCTAAGACTCTGTGTGTTTCATTACTGTTTAGTTCATTGGTTATGAGTTTCATTCTTGTTCCTGTTTACTATCTTATTTTGCTCAATATGTAACTAGTATTGTCTAAACTACAACTATTTGTTTACTGCTTCATCTAGCAAGTCTAAATCCTGTTTGTTCAATATGTAGTCAGCATGCCTAAACTATGAATGCTTATGTGATGCTTGTCTAGCATGTTTAGATTCCTGCTTGCTCTTCTTTACGGATTAGATGATACCTAGTCTCTTGGGGCTTCGATTGATCCTAATTATGTGTATGATTCTGTTCAACACCCTGTGCTCTCAACATGGTCCTGCTATACCCCTGCTATGTGTCTCAACTACCTACTGTCATGACTAACCTATTAATGCTATGAGACTCTTAAGTGTTCACTACACTTTTCTTCTTATATGCTTCCCTGAACACTAATGTATATTCTATGTGTCCCCCAACCCTACTATCCTTGTGTGAAATTTGTTATGTTGAACCTGATTGTTCCATGATCAACTGGGTTTTTTGTTGATTTCAAAAGTGCTTTATACTTTTCCCAAACTGCTTTACTACTAAATTAGTTCCTATTTCCAAAAAACCTCTTTACTCCCAGAATCATCTCAGTATTGTTTTCTTATCAAAAACGTTTTCAATTTTTTTTTCAAAAACTATGTCAAGCACTCTCACTTTACTCGTAAGTCAATAGGTTCTGCCCCTCCAGTGTGTGTACTGCCTTGGGATCCTCTTGAAATTCTTCGGAACTTTGGCGCACTGAGGCTGACCATTCCACACTGCACATATTTAGTCCCTATTGTGAAAAGTATGGGTGTGAGCATTGCTCGGGATCCTTGAGGTCCTTAGGGAACTCTAACACACCTGGACACAAATTTGGCTATGAAATCCTAGGCATTTGAGACTACTGAAGGCCTGGTACTCCCAGGTTTGCTTTGGGCCTACTTCAGGCTCCCTATAGTTTGATTTTATATTTAATTTATGTAATTCATTCAATCATTGGTCTGTAATAATTATTTGTAAACATATATTGGGGTAACTAGTGAAAAGGGAGGGTAGCTATATGATCTTATGTGTAATGCTGGGTAGAAATCATGTTTCTAGACTTTACATTATGCAAATCTGCATTAGAAATCATGTTCTAGGATTGATGTGTCTATCTGCATTCAACCCATGCCAAACATGTACATTAGACATCCTGTTTTTAGGATATTCACATTTATTACTTCAGCATATTGTATACTCAATTTCTGGCTCTACATCAATATTGTCACTTAGAAATCCTGCTACTAAATAACCTTAATAAAAATAGTCATCACCTGTATGCATTAGATGCCCTGGTTTTTTAGGAACTCTGATTGCATCTGTTTAAACAATGTCTATTTTGACTAAAATAAATAATTGTCTATGAAAAGGTTAAAAGCGGCCTCACACGTAGGTATCATGTCTCTAAATACAAATTGGTATAAATCACATGTTATAATCTGTATCACCTAGATCAAGCATACCTATAGGTTGAATAATATCAAACTGTTTTAAACAACTCCTGTGTTGGATCAAGAAGCTGCATGATTTTGAAGATTGACAAATGAACTCAGAGTTGAACCAGGTCCATCTCTTGAGACATAGACACGTAAAGTAGGTGGCATGTGAGGTGATCACACACAGGAGATAAACACAATCAGTGATCTGAAGAGATATCTCCTGATCGAAAAAGTTGCAAATTGATAGGAGATGGACTTCTTATTCAGTAAGGACAAAATCAAGATAGAAGAGGATCTGGGGAGTTAAGATCAACTAGAACTCTTCCACCAAGGAAGAGTTGCAAATTGGCTCATTGACCTAGTGAAGAGTTTGGGAAAATCCTACTAAGAAGTAGGTCGTGGTTTTTTCACCTTTAGAGCCAGGTGTTTTCCACGTAAAGATGTTGTGTTCTTTTATTTCTGCAATTATTATTCCGCAAACTGTAGAAGTTGGAACACATAGAAGAACCTGGTCCTTCTATAACTAGTGCACGCGAAAATTGGACACCACACAATTCACCTCCCCCCTCCTCTTGTGTGGTATTGACGTTTAGAATATCAATTGGTATCAGAGCAGGTTATCCTTGAAGACTCTAACACCTTAGGAAAAGATTTAGATGAGTGCACCACCTGGGAACAGGGAAGGACAATCAACTGCTAGGACACCACTCTTCAATGGCCAGTACTACTCTTGGTGGAAGAATAGAATGAATGATCACTTATTTGGGGAAGACTATGAATTATGGGACATAGTCACTGATGGTCCTTTGGTTACCATGAAAAAGACTGCTGAAGGAGTAGACGTGCCAAAGACAAGAGCTGATTGAATTGCTGAAGACATAAGAAAATGGGAGAAAAATGCAAAGGCCAAGAAGTGTCTTGTATGTGGACTTGGTCCAGACGAGTATAGTAGAATTCAAAGTTGTACCACTGCCAAAGAAATTTGGGGCACTTTGCAAGTGGCCCATGAAGGAACACCTCAAGTGAAGAGGTCAAGAGGAACTCTACTATACTCTCAGTATGAGAACTTCACCATGAAGAAAGGAAAAACCATATAAGAGATGTATACAAGGTTCACTACACTAACCAATAAACTCAAGTCTCTTGGAAGGGTCATTCTTTAAGAAGACAAGGTTGAGAAAATTCTGACGAGGGTTTTTCCAATCTCTTGGGAAAGTAAGATCACTGCCATTCAGGAGTCCAAGAACATGGAAACTCTCAGGTTGGATGAGCTAATTGGAAATCTCACTGCTTACGAGCTTAGAAGACAGACAATGAAGATGGACACTCCCAAGAAGGAAAGAAGTCTAGCATTGAGAATCACTGAAGGAGAAGATCTGGAAGAAGATGAGATGTCCATGATCACAAAGGAATTCAGAAACTTCCTCATTAAGAAAAAGGGCATCTCAAGAGGTGGAAACTACAACAAGGCAAAGGCTCCTGAAAATCCCACCAACGAGGGATGCTACAAATGTGGAAAAACTGATCATCGCATCAAGAGCTGTACTCAGTGGGAAGTGGAATGGAAAAGGGAAAGATCTAAGCAAAGGAACCAGAATAAGGAACTGATTCATCCTAAGAAAAACACAATAGAAGCCATGGTTGCTGCTTGGGGAGAAAGCTCATACGAAGAATCAGAAGATGAAGATGAACAAACGCTTATAGCAATTGGTGAATCAGATGGGGAATCATGCGAAGAACCAGAGGTAAGTATATCTCATCTCAAAAACAATATCAAGTTCCTATCTAAAGAAAAACTCTCTGAATTGTTACTTTATCTCATGGATGACTCTGGAGAAATAAATAAAGAAAAAGAACAGTTGTCTAAGGAGTGTGTAATGTTAAAAGCAAAGTGTAAGAACCTGGAACTCAGAGTAAGTGAATATGAAGTTGAAAACACTACCTTGAAGAACCAGGTTCATCCACTTGAAGCTAAGGTCCTAGAGTTAAAATCTGAAAATTTAAAACTGAAACTAGGAACTAGCAAGAAGACAACTGACAACTCTCAACTCATGTTAGAAGAAAACATAGACAGACTAAAGGATAAGTTGTACAATAAAGATCAGCAAATAAGAGTGCTAAAATAGAAACTTGGAAAGGTCAAACATGAGTTAGATCGAACATGCAAAATGGAATAAATCTTCTGATGCCTTGACATGGCTTCAAGAAAATCACAGTAGCAACAAAAGAGGACTTGGCTTTGGGAGTCAATTGCCTAAATGGGATCCCAAAAGCAAGTACCTCACACTTCCTGAGAACAAAATATGCACCCACTGTGGTAAGACTGGTCACTAAAAAATTGAATGCAATGCAAAAAGGCAGGCCAGTCAAAAGAATGAAAGTTTTGTTCGAAAGAAAAATTGGCTGCCAAATTGGGCCAGAAAAACGTTTAATTCATCTTTTTTCTCATAGAAAAGGACCCAAACTTGTTTGGGTCCCTAAGACTAACCCATGATTTTATTTGGTTCAAGTGAAAGGAGGCAGTCAAATATGGTACTTGGACAGTGGTTGCTCAAAACACATGACATGGAACAAGGAACAGTTCCTTTCACTTGAAAACCTCAAAGGAGAAAATGTCTCCTTTGGAAATGGAAAGAAAGGTGAAATTATTGGGGTTGGAAAGTTAGGTAAGGATGACACACGTTCCATTGATAACGTGTACTTGATAGATGGCTTGAAATATAGCCTGAACAGTGTGTCACAACTGAGTGACAGAGGTAACCTGGTTGCATTCACTTCTACAAAATGTTTCGTGATTAATCTTATCACTGACAAGATTGTTTTTCAGGGAAAAAGAGTGAATAATATCTATATCATAGACCTGTCCACACTATCAGAAAACGAATTAACTTGTTTGAGTGTGTTGGACAGTGATCCCCTCCTTTGGCACAAAAGACTTGGACATAAAAGTCTAAATCAACTCAACAAACTAGTCTCCAAGGACCTAGTGATAGGTCTCCCTAACATTAAGTTCAAGGAACACAAAGTTTGTGAGGCTTGTGCAAGGGGGAAGTAGGTAAGGTCCTCGTTCAAAAACAATAAAATGATAAGTACCACCAGGACGTTGGAACTGGTTCATATGGATCTATGTGGTCCTATGAGAACATTAAGCAGAGGTGGTAAGAGATAAGTAATGGTGCTCGTTGATGACTACTCTAGATTTACCTGGACATTATTCCTAACATCTAAATATGAAGCATTTGATATGTTTACTTCCTTTGTTAGGAAAACTCATAAACAATTAGGAAATTAACTTGCATCAATAAGGTCTGATCATGGCACTGAATTTAAAAATGCAAAGTTTGCTGAATTTTGTGATGAACATGGCATAAATCATAACTTTTCTGCCCCTAGATCTCCACAACAAAATAGAGTAGTTAAAAGAAAGAACAGAACTCTTGAAGATATGGCAAGAACCATGCTTCTTTCTAGTAAAATTCCTAATAGCTTCTGGGCAGAAGCAATAAACAGTGCATGTTACATCATAAATAGGTGCATGACTAGACCACTTGTAGAGAAGACTCCCAATAAGTTACTTAAATGGAGAAAGCCCAATATATCCCATGTTAGGGCTTTTGGCTGTAAGTGCTTTGTGCACAACAATGGCAAGGATTCCCTAGGTAAGTTTGATCCTGGAAGTGATGAGGGAGTATTCTTGGGATATTCCTCGCATAGTAAGACTTATAAAGTATAAAATAAAAGAACTATGTGTGTAGAAGAAAGTGTGTATGTTGTCTTTGATGAAACTAACATTCTTTCTGAGAGACAGGATCCGGAAGATGAGGAAATTGGGCTGGTCAGAAACTCCGATCAAATTGGACCAACTATGGAAGAAGGAACAGGTGATGGAACAGGTACATCTACCCTGAGCAACCTGACAGGGGAACTCAACAGCAAACCTCATTGGAACCTGTACCTGATCATGTTCCATAGCAACAAGGCATTGTAGGATCATCAAGTCGTGAAAAATTGGTGTTAAAGCCACACAAATACCAGAGGTCTCACCCCATTGAGAACATCATAACTGATCTAACCTCTGGAATCGAAACCAGATCCTTTCGAAAAATATGTGTGCTTTTGATGCCTTCATATCCTTGATCGAACCCAAAAGTGTTTTTGAAGCCTTACAGGATGCAGATTGGGTAAATGCCATGAAAGAAGAACTCAATCAATTTGAAAGAAGCCAAGTTTGGCATCTGGTACCCAAACCACTAAATAGATCAATGATTGGCACAAAGTGGGTCATCAGGAACAAACTTGATAAAGATGTAACAGTTACAAAGAACAAGGCTAGACTGGTGGTCCAAGGATATAGTCAAGAAGAGGGCATAGACTATGATGAAACCTTTGCTCCTGTGGCAAGGTTGGAGGCAATCAGGCTTCTCATATCATTTGCTGCCTACATGGAATTCACCCTCCGTCCACCAAATGGATGTCAAGAGTGCCTTTCTGAACGACTACCTAAAGGAAGAAGTACTTGTCAAGCAACTTCCGGGATTTGAAAGCAAGGAGACTCCAGAACATGTGTAAAAACTTAACAAGGCTTTGTATGGACTCAAGCAAGTACCAAGAACATGGTATGAACGACTATCTAAATTCCTGCTGGAACATGACTACAAAAGAGGTAAAATTGACATCACTTTGTTCTTGAAGGAAAAAGGTAAGGATCTCTTGGTAGTACAGATATATGTAGATGACATAATATTTGGGGTAACTTCTGATAAACTAATTAAGGAATTTGCTAAACTAATGGGGAGTGAATTTGAAATGAGCATGATGGGTGACCTTAAGTTCTTTTTCGGCTTACAAATTAAACAAAATTTAAATGGAACTATGATCCATCAACAAAAATATGTGAAAGCGTTGCTCAAAAGATTTAAAATGGAAGACTCAAAAGAAATTGACACTCTCATTGCAACAACCGCAAAACTAGATGTAGATGAACCTGGTTCATCTATTGATCAAAAGTTGTATAGGGGGATGATTGGGTCTTTATTATAACGTAATGCTAGTAGACCTGACATTCTTTTCAGCATATGGCTTTGTGCAAGATTTCAGGTCAATCCCAAGGAGTCCCATTTAACTGCTGTAAAGAGAATCTTAAGATATCTAAAAGGCACCACTGACCTATGTCTTTGGTACCCCAAAGGTAGTAATTTCGATCTTGTGGGCTATGCTGATGCTGACTATGCAGGGTTCTTAGTATATAGAAAGAGAACCTCAGGTATGGCACATTTTTTGGGCTCGTGTCTTGTATCTTGGGCCACTAAGAAACAGAATTCAGTAGCTCTATCTACTGCTGAGGCTGAGTATGTAGCTGCAGTCTCATGGTGTGCTCAGCTACTATGGATTAAGCAACAACTGATGGATTTCGGTATAGAGGTTGGATGCATTCCTATTTCTGTGATAACACTAGTGCTATTAGTATGACAAAGAACCCCGTTCATCATAAAAGAACAAAGCACATAGATGTTAGGCATAACTTCCTAAGAGACAACTATGAGAAAGGAATGATCTCAATTGAATTATGTGCTACTGACAAACAAATTGCTGACATATTTACTAAAGCACTAAGTAGAGAGCATTTTGAGATAAACAGGTTAGAATTAGGGATGATTAAAATCACCTAACTGAACCAGTTCAAAACATTAAAAAAAAAATCAGAAATAATCATTACTCAGTTTCATGACTTAAAAGGGCATACTCACTTGCCACGTGTTAATATGACTCCTTGGTTACTAATGATGTTTTTCTATTTTTGTAAATTGAGGCCTAATCAAGAGACTCTAACAAGATGAACGTGGTTTATGGTTGCTGGTTCATCTGACTAACAAGGTATGTGCTCATCACTATACACATATTGAAATATTTATAGTTACTCATGAGCAGGATTCTATCCAAAATAAGCTAGTTTCACAAACTAAGTACTTATCCCAAATTTGAAAATGTTCCAAAGAGTCCAACAAAATTAAATTAGCCTAGATTATACGAGATTCATAACCGTCACTTATCACCTGACACTCTTGAGCCGATTAGACTCCCACTTGACCCATAATTACACTCGTTGTACATTTATTAACCAAGCCTTTAAAAAATCATCATCACCTCTCTAATTTTTCACTCTCTTTTGTTCCTAAAGGCATAACCGTCGAAACTAGTTCATCTTTATGCTCAAACCCTTGATCAAACTCTTCCTCATTACCAAAATGATAATCATGTCTTCTACACCACCTCCTACTACGTCATCCTCAACTACACCTGACCATAGTATCATGCTTGAAGATACTAGTTCAACCCCTTCTCAATCAAATTCTTCCACCCAATCTCAATCACATTCTTCCACCCCTCAAAACAACCCTACTTTCCTCCAATCGTTCCTGTTATACCACCAACCCTCTTCCAGTACCCACGAGAAGATGTGTGAAAATGCTAGCCAGAAAGACTGTGGCCTCTGGATCTCATGCTAAAAAATTGAATGCAAAGCTTCAAGCTAGCCAGGCCCAAGAATCTGAGAACTCCAATGATTCTTTCAAATCTGCCAATGAAGGGAAAACTATTGGTTCTTCTGATTTTGAACAGGTAACATCTAAAATTGGGTCTGAGCCTGTCAATTCTGAAAATAATTTTGTTTTAATTGGCCCTGTAGTGGATGTGGAGATTCCTGATAGGAGAAGAAGATGAGGTAAAAATAACATTGTGAATGAAATTGAGAGAGAAGGAGAAAGTAGTACTGTGAGGGGAACTAGGGAAGTAAGTACTCCACTAGCACTCTGTGGTCCTGAACCAATGGTTGTTGAAGAGGGTGCCAAGGATATAGGGGGAAGTAATTCTAGAGAGGCTGCAAAAGGGCTGGAAAATCTTCAACATACATCCGATGAACCTGGTTCATCAATTGAGGAAACTTTTGGCAGATCTTATGAGAAAATTAGGGGAGAGCTATAAACCTAAGAAGAAGAGAACCCTCAAGACCAAGAAAATTGATCCTTCAGTGGAAGCAAGAAAAGAAAAGCCAATTCATCTACTGAAACTTCCATTCCTAGAGGTCGCACTACCAGGAGTGCAATAAGGCAGAGTGAAGAGGAGTTACAGAAAGATCTGAAGGAGAGTAAGAAAAAGAAAGCTGCAAATGGGAAGACAAAAGTGTTTGAGCCCGTAGAGGTTGTTGATGTCGAGGACATGGACCAGGTCCATCAAGAGGAACATGTTGCAGAGGTTGAGCTTGAGACATTGAGCTTGAGACACCCAAACCAAAGAAGGCCAAGACTTCTTCCAAGAAGTCGGCATATGTGTCTGCTATACCCTCAATTGTTGCTAAGCGACTTAGGTCCACATCAAAGAAGATTCAGTTTGATGAAGAAAATGAGTGGAATGGTGAAGAAGCAGAAGAGTCTGGTGGAGAGACAGACAAGTTAACAAAATTTGGGAAGCATACGATACTGAAAGGCAGGTTGTTAAGGGATCTTGAAGAATCAGGCATGATTTATCTTGTGGACACTTTGGATGTGCAGGGCTAGAAGGACATGGTCCTTCAACTTGATGGAAGGTTAGCCAGGAGTGAAATTGTCGAATTCATGGCAAATGCAGAGGTTAAGTATGAAAGGGTCTCCAGTCAAGTAAAGGGGATTAATATCTCCTTCGATGCCAAGGGGCTGGGCGAAATTCTTTGGATTCCCTCTAGGGGATATGATGATTATACAAGGGAGAGGTGGCCCAGCTTGGATTTTCTTCCTTCAGCTCTTCAAATCACAAAGTGATTTTTGAATTTGTCAACAAATGCATGCTGCCCAAGAGAGAGAGGACTGCATGTCACAAACTACATGGATTTAACTCTCATAGAATGCTTGGAAAGTGGACGGAAAATCAACTGGCCCTCTTTCATCATTCAGTTACTGGACAGGGTGGTGAATGGAACCAAGGCTCATGCTATCCCATATGGGTTCATCCTAACGACTGTGCTGTCTCACTTCAAAGTGCATGTGAAGAAGGCAGAAATGGACACCGTCAAGGATCACTTTGGGAACAACACACTTCTGACTTGTGATTATGCTGTGAATGTTCCTGATGATGAACCTGGTTCATAAAAAAAAATGCCTGTGAACAGCAAGGTCAGGGCGCTTGTGCATGAAAGTGGGGTTAAGGATGCTGAAATCCTTCGATTGAAGACCCACCTTACAGAAGTTGAGGCTGAGAGGGATGCTCTCAAAGCTTATCTGGCCAAGGAAAAGGAGAATAATGAAGGGATTCTTAATCCAATCAAAAAGCTCATCCCCCACGCCTTCCCAGCCTTAGGTGTCCAGTGTCGTCCCTAGACCATCTATGACCCAGTTTGGGATTTTTTGTTGTTACCTTCTTTTGCTCATGGTTATGACTATTTTTATTTCTTTATGTGTTTGGCGACTGAACATTGATCTAATCAATGAATTTTTTTTGTTTCTGCTCTTATTTTTGTCTCACTTTCTTTAATAGCCTACTTTCTTGGTTTACTTTTGATGATTAGTTCATGTTTACACTTGCAGTTGCCTCAGTGGAAATGAGTAATTGTTATAAAATTGGTAATTCTAACACTTTGCAACTTTTCGATGATGCCAAAAGGGGGAAGGTGATTTACTTAATGAAAATTGTGATACTTATAACCTAATAAACCTGGTTCTTTATGATAAATGCTTAATGCTATAAAAAGTGTCTATGTTGGATTGAAAGTGATTACAGGTTTAAGCACAGAGTTTTTCATCATCAAAAAGGAGGAATTTGTTGGATCAAGAAGCTGAATGGTTTTGAAGATTGACAAATGAACTCAGAGTTGAACCAGGTCCATCTTTGGAGACATAGACACACATAGTAGGTGGCATGTGAGATGATCACACACAGGAGATAAACACAATAAGTGATCTGAAGAGATATCTCCTGATCAAAAAGGTCGCAAATTGATAGGAGATGGACTTATTATTCAGTAAGGACAGAATCAAGATAGAAAAGGATCTGGGGAGTTAAGATCAACTAGAACTCTTCCACAAAGGAAGAGTTGCATTAGAATTCTAGCATATCTTCTCGACTACTGATCCTATATATTGTAAGTGTTCTCACTGAACAAATACACACAAACATAGAAGTGAAACAAGAATTGAGAGCCAAATTACCAAAGCAATTTTGCAAGCAGTTCGAGTGAGAATTCCTGTGCGACTCAAAAGCTACTTGAACCAGCTAGAAGAACCAGTTCCATCTGTTATCTTTTAGTCTAGTATATTTGTAGTAAGTGTTTATAAATTGTATCTTTCAGCTTTATCTAGAAGCAATTGTATGAGGTACTGAGTATTCAAGTTAGAGTTAACTTGGATCTTGTCGCAAATAGCTAGAGGCTAGTTTGCTACAAGGGGATTAGAGTTAGTCCTTAGGTTTACAAAAGAGTTTATTTTGTAAATGTTGTTTGGCTCATTGACTTAGTGAAGAGTTTAAGAAAATCCTACTGGGAAGTAGGTCGTGGTTTTTCACCTTTTGAGCCAGGTGTTTTCCACGTAAAATTGATGTGTTCTTTTATTTCTACAATTATTATTCCGCAAACTGTAGAAGTTGGAACACATAGAAGAACTTGGTCCTTATATAACTAGTGCACGCGAAAATTAGACACCACACAAATCACCCCACCCCCCTCTTGTGTGGTATTGATGTTTAAAACATCATCCTGCAACTATGACCGCCTACGGTCCCACGCCTAGGCAAGCCTTTGGTGATTAATGTCCCTGTATTAAACTGAAAAATGTGTTCTGATTGTTTATAAACTGCTTAAGTCTAAACAGGTTCTAAAAATCAGTAGGCAAACTGATAGGGACCCTGCCACTCAGCTCTAAAACATTGTTGCATATTCTGTGTATTGATGCTCACCTAGATATCCTGTTCTAAAATTGCTCTGAAATTACCTGAATTTGTGTTTGAGACGTGCTGCGTATTTGTCTATGTATGGGGAGGTAAACATGAGCCTTTTAACTGCTTTCCCTTATATAACTATTCCTACATGTTATTTGTTTGTCGCCTAGATTTTTACCCTTTTAAGCACCTTAGGGTTGTCTAGAACTGCCCAAATTTAGAGGTCCCAAAATCCTCCAGGACCACAAGGAAGGGACGGGTAACGACATGCTTAGAGTTCGTTAATCAAAACTAGCTTATATAACCGCTAAGGGGTGGGATAACGGGTAGTAAAAAGATATGATGACCTGTGCGCTAATGAAACGTGTAGCCCCTCTCATTGAGGAGTGATTACCGGGCATTGCATGGATATGATCCTATAGGATAAACAACTTATGACCTCCATTATCCCTTTTACAAATGTGTGCTTAGACTGCTTAAAAGTCTTTATTTCTTTTATATATTTGTGCTTAGACTGCTTATTTTCTACTTGAATAATTCACAAAGTAAGTTTGGTCGGGACCCACAGTTGTGGATTTCGAGGGGTGCCTAATACCTTCCCCTTGAAGTAACCTCAAGCCCTTACCCAATCTCTGCTAATACAAACTGGTTTTATAAATGACCCGTAATAGGTGCCCTAACGCACCCTAATTCGTTAGGTGGCGACTCTTCAATTCCTTATACCCCCTTTTCCCAAAAGGAAACGAGTTGTCCCAATAATGTCGAAAACCCTGACTATCTGCAAGGAGAGAAAAAGGGGAGCGTGACAGCATGGCGACTCTGCTGGGGATTTTAGGCTTTTACCATAACAAACTGCCTTGTGAATTTTTCTAAATGTGCCTAACTTTGTTAATACCTGCACCCTCTCCCTTTCCCCTTTACGTGAAATTAACGGTTTATTTTCTCAAGTATTTATTTTTCCAATTTGAAACTAACATATTTCATTGTTTTCCTCTGTAACTGTCTTCAATTATAACTGTTGTATTTATTTATTGCTTATTTATTGTTGCATAAATGATTCTCAACATCATACTCCACTCGTTCCTAAACAAATCCTATAGCAACGCTTGATGAGTGGTTGCGCTCTTCCAATTTATATAACCCTTTAAATTCGGAAAGGCTTATTTGCGGTAAAACTAGTCGATCAGCGGTGCAATCGACAATTTCGTGCCTTTCCCCCTCAAGTTCTCCGCTTGAGGGTACCGGTCTAGACCCCCATAGTAACCTTACTCTTATTATTGTGCATGAATAATGGTCAAACCTTGTTGGGTTAAAGTGTTGTCCACACAATAACCCTTTAAAACAAGCCTTATCCAAAAAGTCCACCAGGGTTTTCATAATCCCAACGGACACAATCACATTCTGTGCATTAATTTGGAGAACTAAATGTCAATATGCTAATCATAAGTGTACAAATACTCGAATCTGGTAGGGGAAAAGGCCTAACCATTTTTGTCTTGCAGAAAATGAGGCACGAGGTCCCCAGATTCGGTATGGTCAGCAATATTCCACCAACACTCCTAGACTGATGGGAAGACCTTCCTTGAAGTGATAAGAAACATGTGAGGAAACATCTGGGCAACTTACCTTCTATTCTGGATATCTAGCTGAACAACATGCTGATATAGGCCGCGACTTTGTTTTGGGAGAAAGAACTGTATTCCGCTTTGGGAATATTGAAATGACACCGCTCTTAGAAGAGATAGGAGGACTGGCTGGACTAGCTTGGGAAAACCCTGGGTTGTTGGTACTTGAGAACCACACGGGTAAAGAGTTTCTTAAAATGATGGGGTTGAAGCAAAATGCTGAACTAGAGTGCCTGAAACAATCCTACATACCTTTTTAATACTTGTATGAAATATACGGTCATAGAAAATCGTACCGTACCTAACATGACGAGTTCGCCATCACATCTCTGGGTCACATCCACCGCAGAGTGTTTGTGTTTATTGTGTGCTTTTTGGGCTTGATAGTGTTTCCGATGAAAAGGGAGAGGATTTATACCAGACTAGCCATGGTCGCTAGGACCTTGATGGAAGGGATCGATGGACAAACATACACCATTTTCCCGCTTGGAGATTCAGAGACTGTTAAAGAATGATTTCCCGCTTCTAAACATCAATACTATCACTTTGGAGCGTTGTCAACGAGGGGTCAAGCATTACGAGGGTTGTAACATGTTGTTGCAGGTATGGTTATTAGAACATCTCGAAAAGGGGCCAATACCGCCAAGAGCTTCTGCGAAGGGCTTGGAATGACCACATTGCTTTCCATCACCCCAAGCGGATGACCTATATTCGGGACATATTTGCTCAGCCGGAAAACGCCAAGGAGTGGTGGAATTCTTTGACAATCTGACTGAAGAACAAGTGCAATGGATGTTTGAGTGGTTCCCGACGGACGAATTTATCATCAGATCCAGGGATGCCCCACACTTAGTGCTGATTGGGCTGAGAGGGATATATCCTTATGTTCCTATCCGAGTCATGAGGCAAGCGGGTAGGAGGCAGGTTGTACCAAGGGTTTCAAATATGGGTCACTTTAGAGCGTACTTTCAGGACGATGACATCCCTTACAAGTGTCAAGCTTAGCACATGTGGCACTGCAAGATCGTCCTAGAGAAAAACACTATTGAGCCGGACAGGTACCATGTTGGCTGTGCTCTTTTCTACCCGGCATGGCTAGAAGACAACTTGGATAGGGTAGTGAGGCTGGGAATTGGTTGAGGCAATAGAATCATAGATGAAGATGCCGAGGCTCAGGTCAAGTACATTTGATTGCGCAAGAGGGTCAACGATTTCAAGAATGAGCACAGGGAAATACATGAGACCAATAGAATGTTGATCGAGGAATGGAAGTAGATGGTCGTTACTTCCAACAAAAAGCTAGAATATCTCGAGCGAGGTATAGTGGAGCTGGAGGGCAAAGTCATAAAAAGGATCGAGGATTGCCAGAACTCTGAAGGGGACGGATGAGGACACTTGGCTAGGGCATACCTGCTGCTGGGACTGCGTGAGCTGGGAAACTTGTTTGATGGAATCAAGAATATCGAATATGGGGAAGGTCTTTCTGGGACCAAATATGCTAGATTTACTTTTGCTTTCATAAATGTAATAAGGCCAAGTGTCATTAGTGACTTATTTCCTATTGTTATTTTAGCGTCGTTCTGCGATTCGTCTACTTTATATTAATAAAATGAGGCATTTATTGACATTTAAGTTCTCCAAATCAACTTGTCGCTAGGCCTACCTCGGGTACAACGAGGCTCCCAAAATTAGGACACGTTTACGATTTTGCAAAATGTGTTTAAATACTGCAAATACTTTTATCATAATCCACACTGACTTGGTTACCTTTTGTTTTTATTCTAGTTCTTTTGATTACTCCCTTTCCCCAAAGGTTGGTTCGTGCATTCTGGCATCATCAACATAACATACAAGATCCAGGGTCCCTCCACCTTCTCCTCCTCCTAGTCCACCTAAAGGGAAAGGGAAACATCAAAAAAGGAAAACATTACACCAACTGAACATCCAGAGGCTTCTGACAGTGGGGGTACTCAGGTCCCGAATGATGCTGTGTTGCAACTTGAGCAAAGGCTATTGAAACTCAAGGGAGAACTTGAACATGTCCGGAACCTAGCAAACTTGTCCTTCTCACTTAGTGTCCCGAATGTCAGCCACCCGAACACTCAAAACCCCGCACCACCCCAGAATACGCCCAACAAACATTAACAAAATCCTCCTTCAAATCACCACTATACAACTTCACCGCAAAATCAAACCATCCCACCACAATACCAACAAAACACCTCCCACACTCCACGAAAAACCCCACCTATCAATCCTGAACCTCAAAATTCCACCAATGATCACCACTATGCTCAGACACCAGGCCATCAAAACAACCCCATATACGTGGAGACCCTACCTCACTCCACTCAACCCATCTCTTATACACCAGAGACCAGTGAGAAGGACATGCTCATCAAGAACCTGGCCGAGGAACTCAGGAAGTTGACTATCTGAGTTCAAGGCAAAGAAGGAGGCAAGGGGATAAAAGGTCTAAACTATGAAGACCTGTGCATACAACCGGATGTAGAACTGCCAGAGGGTTACAAACCTCCAGAGTTCGAGATGTTTGATGGTACGGGTGATCCTAGGGTTCACTTGAGGACCTATTGTGACAAACTAGTCGGAGTCGGCAGAGACGAAAAGATCCGGATGAAACTGTTCATGAGGAGATTTACAGGGGATGCTTTGTCATGGTACATCATCCAGGATCTTAAGAAGTGGTCTAATTGGGTGAGTATGGCATCGGATTTCATGGACCGCTTCGAGTTCAACACAGAAAATGCACCAGACATCTTTTACATTCAAAATCTCAAGAAGAAATCTACTAAAATGTTTCGCGAGTATGCCACTCGTTGGAGGTCGAAAGCGGCCAAAGTCAGGCCGTCATTGGACGAGGAGAAAATGAACAAATTCTTCGTCAGGGCACATGACCCGTAATATTATGAAAGGTTGATGGTTATTGAAGATCACAAGTTATCTGACATCATCAAGCTAGGTGAAAGAATTGAAGAGGGTATCAAGAGAAGGATGGTCACAAATTTTGAAGCACTACAAGCCACCAACAATGCATTGCAGTCCGGTGGTATATCTAAAAAGGACGCAGGAACGGTAATGGTTGCACAAGGACCAAAAACCTCATTCGTATATTGAACCTCTCCACTTGCCTACCAAGCGCCTCCACCTACATATCAGCCATCACCTCCACCTACATATCATCCATCACCTCCACCCACCTATCAATCATCACCTCCGCCCACATATCAACCCACATCTCCCAGATATTCCTAACCAGCCACTGTCTATCACACATATAATTCCCAACCATCTCATTATTAGTCACCTCCAACTCGCCAAAACTTCCCAAGACCTCGACCTAATTTTGATCGTAGGCTACCCAAACAGTGTACTGCCATTGCCGAGTCCATTGACCAGCTTTATGAAAGGCTAAAAGTTGCTAGTTACGTCACTCCCATCCCTGCTGTAGCCACAGAAAATCCATCTCAATGGGTTAATACAAACAAGACTTATGCATACCATTCGGGCATGAAGGGACATACAATTGATGAATGCCGATCATTGAAGGATAAAATCCAGGCTTTGATTGACAATAAAGTCATCAAGGCAAAGGAGACTACTCCTAATGTTCGCAATAACCTCCTCCCAGATCACATGAGTGAAGGCGTCAATGTAATAGAAATGGATGAAGAATGCGATCCAGAGGGATAAATCGGGTTAATCAAAGAAGGTGATGATCCCAAGAAGCCAGCAGTTACACTTAATCCCATTATAGTACAGATACAGACGTCAGGAGAGGTTGAGGTAACCACATCAGTCCCATTCGAGTTTGAAGTAGCACCACCTACGGACACGCCTGTGCCATTTGAGGTTGAAGTAGTGCCACCAGCCACTTCACTTACTCCATTTGAAGTAAGGGTAGCCACACCACTCACAGTGACAATCACCACACCGCATTTTGACACTAAGGATGTGCCCTGGGACTACATAGCTAAATCTAGAAGAAGAGAAAAGATCAAGATAGAAGAAGCTGGTGCTGCACAAGGGATGACCAGGATCGGAAGGTTCTACACACTTGAGCACTTGGGAGAGTCCATCAAGTAGGCTTCTAACAGGCCCCCCGTCATTGAAAAAGGCCTGGATGACCTCTGGAGGAAGGTGTAAGCCAGGGAGTACTCAGTCATAGATCATCTGAACAAGACTCCAGCCCATATATCCATCTTATCCTTGCTGCAGAATTCGGAAGCACATAGGAGTGCTCTGATGAAAGTGTTGAACGAAGCATATGTGCCCAATAACATCACGAGCGGGGAAATGGATAATATGGCTGGGCAAGTACTAGAAAGTCACAAGATCACTTTTCACGAGGATGAACTACCACCTGAAGGTTTGAGTCACAACAGAGCACTGCACATTACCGTGCAATATGAATATTACTTCATTACCAGGGTTCTGATCGATGGAGGGTCCAACCTTAACATTTTCCCATTGACAACACTAAAGAGGTTGGGCAAATGACTGTACGAGATACGAGAAGGGTCTATGAATGTGAAGGAATTTGACGGGTCTTAGAGAGCCACCATTGGAGAAATCAGTTCTTGTCTGCAGATGGGGCCTACATGGTTTGAGGTCGAATTTCAGGTGTTAGACATATCTGCATTCTATAATCTATTATTAGGACGACCATGAATACGTGCCGGTGGGGCTGTGGCATCGTCTTTGCATCAGGCGGTAAATTTTGAGTGGAATCATCAGGAGGTAATTATCCATGGAGATGGGAGCAACCCCATCTACAACCGCCAGACTATCCCGGTAGTTGAGGGTAGAAGAAGGCTTGGTGGAGAAACTTATTATCACATCTAGCGGGTCAATGCAATCGATAAAGATAAGTGGTAGGACAGTAAAATAGCAAGAATAATGAATTGGAGCGGATATGAACCTGGCAAGGGTCTCGGTAAGAACCTTCAAGGCATTTCCAAGCGGATACAACTGAAGCGTCACTGCAATACTTTTGGTTTGGGATATCAGTACACTTGGCAAGAGTACAATGAGTGGTCGCCACCATGGCGCGTTCCTTACTATCCATTGGAGGGGCCTATAACACACTTGGAACGGACTTTCCAATAGGCCGGCGTCATATGAGGTTCAGAAAAGGAAGAAGCACTGGCAGCCTTAAGAAACTTGTTCTTGGAGGACGAGGATATGGACTGCTGTGTAATTGTCAAAGGGGAGGAAAAGGAAGGCCCTGCCATCCAGGTTGTGAGCAAGGGATCATTCCTCAGAAATTGGACTGTCAGACCATCCAGGGCCCGACGAGTCCTGGGGTAGCAAGGTTGAACAACATTATTTCTTTCATTTACTAAGAAAATGATTTCCTCTTTGCATTTCTGTTTTAAATATAATCTCCAGTGTTCCAAAATGCTTGTTTAAATTATTGAAAATCATTTTATGAATCAATATTTACTATTATCATTTTTCTCTCATATATTTATTTATATAGCATTACTATTTCCTGTCTTGATTAACCAATGACTATGACATGCAATGAGACAATGCAACCAAGGGACAGTGATTCAGAAGAAGAAGATGCCATACCCGAGGAAATTGTGAGGGAAGTAGAGGATTTTGAAAACAAGCGTAAGTCCAACCTGGACGAAACTGAGGTTATCAACTTGGGAGATTCAGAGACTGTTAAAGAAACTCGCATCAGCATCCACTTTTCACCGTCAGAGAAAGAAGAGTACACACAATTCTTGAATGAATATGAGGACATATTTGCATGGTCAAACGGTGATATGACCGGACTAAGTACATCCATTGTTGCTCACAAATTGCCCACAAACCCAATGTGTCTGCTAGTGAAGTAGAAGCTCCAGAAATTCAAGCCTGATATAAGCCTGAAAATCAAGGAGGAAGTCACTAAGCAAATCAAAGACAAGGTCCTCAGGGTGATGGAATATCCAACGTGGTTAGCCAACATCATGTCGGTTCCGAAGAAGGATGGAAAAGTCAGGGTTTGTGTCGATTATCGAGATCTCAACAGAGCCAGTCCAAAGGATGATTTCCCGCTTCCAAACATACACATCTTAATCGACAACTGTGCCGAACATGAACTTCAGTCATTTGTGGATTGTTTCGCTGGTCACCATTAGATTTTGATGGACGAAGAGGACGCTGATAAAACAACTTTCATTACGCCATGAGGAGTATACTGTTATAAAATGATGCCATTCGGCCATAAGAATGCTGGGGCCACCTATATGAGAGCCATGACCGTCATTTTTCATGATATGATACATAAGGAGATCGAGGTATATGTGGATGACATCATCATTAAATCCAAGAAATCCAAAAATCATATAACAGATTTGAGGAAGTTCTTCGACAGACTACGAAAATACAATCTGAAATTAAATCCTGCAAAGTGTATGTTCGGGGTTCCGGCCAGAAAGCTGCTTGGGTTCATCATCTGCTGTCGAGGGATAGAACTAGATCCATCAAAAGTCAAATCCATCCAAGAGCTTCCACCACCGAATGAGCTCAATGCAAGTAGCTCATCTTGGCCATTCGTCGCCTGGGGAATGGATGGCATTGGACCGATCGAGCCCACCGCCTCAAACGGGCATTGGTTCATCTTGGTAGCTATTGATTACTTCACCAAATGGGTCGAAGCAGCATCTTACAAGGCAGTGACTAAGAAAGTCGTGGAAGACTTTGTCCGCGACTGGATTGTTTGTCGGTTCGGAGTCCTAGAATCAATCATCATTGATAATGCTTCCAATCTCAACAGTGACCTGATGAAGGCCATGTGCGAGACTTTCAAAATCAAGCACAAGAATTCCACAACCTATAGACCTCAAATAAATAGAGTTCTAGAAGCCGCCAACAAGAATATCAAGAAGATACTAAGAAAGATGTTGGAAAATTACAAACAATGGCACGAGAAGTTTCCATTTGCCTTGTTGGGATACCACACCACAATCCTTACGTCAACCGGGGAAACTCCTTACTTATTGGTTTATGGTACAGAAGTAATTATTCCTACCGAAGTGGAGATTCATTCCTTATGGATCATACAAGAAGCCGAGATCAGTGACGCAGAATGGATAAGGAGCCGTTATGAGCAGCTATCCCTCATAGACGGAAAGAGGATGAACATAGTATTTCATGGGAAACTCTATTAGAACAGGATGTCCAGAGCCTTCAACAAAAGAGTCAAGCCGAGATAGTTCACATCGGAGCAACTAGTGTTGAAGAAGATCTTTCCGCATCAGGATGAAGCCAAAGGGAAATTCTCTCCTAATTGGTAGGGTCCTTACATGATTCACAGAGTACTTACAGGAGGAGCTCTTATACTTGCAGAAATGGACGGAGAAGTTTGGCAAAAATCGATCAACTCAGATGCAATCAAGTGATACTATGTGTAACTCTTTATGTTTTCCGCACATGATGTAAATTGAAGTATGCTTGACATGATTCCTGTTTAAGAGGGGATACGTAGGCAGCCCTGTGGGTTCGGCCACAATTCAATAAAAATCTTATTTTCCCCGTAATCAATTTTGGGGCAAAATTTTGAGGAGGACCCTCAAAATTCCATAGCACGAGAGGTTGCTTTGTCTTGGATCTTGTCACGACCGTTGGTTCATCTAAATTTCTTAAAATATATTTTAGTATGTCTTTGGATATGCATGCTTGCTTGCAAAGTAACTCTGTTTAGCAAACGCTACCCCCAAATGAATCTTCGGGCCAAGCAAGTCAAGTCGAGCGAGCCGACGGAGGCACGAACCGACCTCCCTTTTATAGAACTCACAATTTTTCTTTGGTTGCAGGAATGAAGAATATACATGCCTCAAAGTCACGATCTTCATAACATTCGCGATACTGAAATCTACTACCAGCTAAGGAAATTCTGCTACTATATGCTATTTATTCTATTTTTTTCTACACAAGGCTAATCTCTACCTTCCACCTGCATGGGACTAAGCCATGTCCCGCATCCTGCATGAGGCTAAGACCTGCTTCCATTTGCATGAGGTTAAGATCTACCTCCACACTTGCATAAGGCTAATCTCTACCTTCCAGCTGGATGGGACTAAGCCCTGTCCCGCATCCTGCACGAGGCTAAGCCCTTCCTCCATTTGCATGAGGTTAATCTCTACCTCCATACTTGCATGAGGCTATGCTCTGCCTCCATCTGTATAAGGCTAATCTCTGACTTCATATGCATAAGTCTAATATATGCCTTCATCTGCATAAGGATAATCTTTGACTTCATCTGCATGGGACTAAGCCATGTCCCACATCTTGCATGAGGCTAAGATTTGCCTCCACATTTGCATAAGTCTAATCTCTTCCTTCATCTGCATGGGACTAAGCTCTGTCCCACATCTTGCATAAGGCTAAGCTCTGCCTCCACATTTGCACAAGGCTAATCTCGGCCTTTATCTGCTTGGGACTAAGCCATGTCCCGCATCATGCATGAGACTAAGCTCTGTCTCCACCTGCATGAGGCTAAGCTCTACCTCCAATTTACATTCTTTCACCAAAACTAAGCGTTATCTTTCCGACATTATCTACTTTGCTCTTCTTACGGGCTAAGCTCTGCCCTCTACTTCACAAGACTAAGCTTTGTCTTGGTGACATCATATTATTGCATCTCATGGGCTGAAATATCGCCAACTTGTCCAAAGGCGTCATCGTCTAAAGGCATCATCCTCATAGCCGGAAGACACCATGCCATGGCCTAAGGATCTCTCAAATTTCCATATCATTATTCAAAGGAGTCATGGTTCGGAGGCACCATCTTCATGGCACGAGAACATCATTTCATGGCCTGTGAATCTCTCATTGAACAATTCATGGCCCAGGACGTCATGGTCCAAGGACGTCATCCTCAACCGTCCGAAGACAACCTTCTTGGTCCGAAGGGAATCTGCATCATGTTTAAATTTTCGCACAAATATATGCTCGTAGTATCTCTCTATTTGCAGGCGACCCAGTAAGCAAACTACTATCCCAGCATGAGTGATCTCGCTCCAGTTCCTTCGACTATCTCAAACCTGACTTCTCCAATAAAAAAATTCCTTCGCCTATCCCGAAACATTGTGCCCGTTCTTGTGATGACTTCATCGGTATATTTCGTCGATGAATCCAGAACTACACACGGCCTGATTCCTGTAAAACTAGGGATATGTAGGCAGCTCAAAAGCCAGAGTGCGGCCTAAATCTCCCAAACCATTTCGCTCGGTCAAAATTGGCCATCATATCTTCACCCGACAACTCTTTTATCCTTTCCGGGTGAAGAGGGCAGTTGTTGATACCCATTTTTTTTCCAAAATAGTATTAAAATGTATATGCCTTCCAAATCATGCATTAGCATCAATTGGTATTTTTCCAAAACTTTTACATTTGTAAATTAATTTGCCCTAGCATTTTATTTTAATAAATAATTATAAAAATTGCATCAAAAATGATTTCAAAACTTTCTTGATTTAATATTACTATCTATGGTCGTATTAAGTCCAAATTATTTCATAGATAGCCAAATTAGTACCTTTTGGTTATAATTACAATAACTTTTCAATTATAGCCCATTCATACATTATGCATCATTTTTACCAGAAATTAGTCCATTGTATTTTAAAATTCTGAATAATTATTTTTAAAAACAATTCATGCATAAAAATCACTTTTGTAATTGGTTAATTATTTTACAAATTAATTTTATTCAATTACTTTGGGTATTTAACAAACAACCTTTTAAATTTCAATTTTAGCCTAAATCTACCAGCCCAATACCTTATAAAATTACCCCCAAAAGACCCATTCCCAATACCCTACCTGCCCGACCCAAACCCTTTGGCCAATCCTGGCCGTTGATCATTTTTTATCACGGTCCAGGATCCCCCTACCTTAATTAAACCAATATACCCCCCAAAACCCTAACCATTCTCACCCCCTTCACAGACGTCACTCTCTTCTCCGTCTCTCAAACGCTCTCTAACTCTAACCCTAATTCCCCCTCCCCCCCCCCTGTCGTCACTCACCTACTGCCTTCCTATGGTGGTTCTTCACCAGTTCAGGACTCTAATGGCCTCTTTTATGCTTGGTACATCCATCTCCAAGGTCCTTCAGGAGATTCTCAAGGGACCAGGGCAAGGTTGTTTACACATTTGGGTTTTTCTCGCTTGTTTCACGCCATTTGGCTCGATCTTTGAGTAAGAACTTCTTATTTTCGTCTTAAACCATGGATTCCTAGGTCCATGTTCTCATCTATGTTTTACTTCTAAAAACCCTAATTTTCGTCTTTGATCTGCTCAGATCTGTACATATCTGAGATGAATCGAACCTATCCCACATCTTTTCTTGAAAAAGTTTTTAATTTTTCAAGCGATTTTCTGTTTTCCTAAAGCTAGGGTTTACTGAAAATCATATTCTCCAAAAGTTTTCTGATTTTTAATGTTTAATCTTCTATTCTTATGTGCCTTTGACCGATTTATGTTGAGTTTGCCTTAACCCTAGTCGATTTATGCTAAAGCCCTAATTTTCTTATATTTTGCTTCGATTCTGAGTCTTTCCGTGTTACTTGCTACATTGTTTTGTTCTGTTCTTTGACTCTCATGATTTTTCCTTAGTCTAATTTAATGTCTCGTGATTTTTTACCCTAGTTCATCTCTATTAGGGTTTCTGATTCGATTACTCGACTAATTTCCGTATGTTTATGAAATTCTATTTTAGCCTATTTGTCTATTTATGGAAACTGATATTTTCTCTCCCCTTAAATCAGTACTATTTCGAATTCTAATTTACTGATTTGCTCTGTTAAACTTATGTGCTGATTCTCAATTATTTCCCTTATTTACGACCTTAATTAGTTCTTCTTACCCCATTTGATTAGTTGTGATACTTATTGATTCTTCAAGATTGCTTCCTTAATTGAACTCCTGTCTATTTACCCATAATTGCTCACTTGATTTTCTTTCCTTAAATGTATCCTGCCCCTTACCGTTGGGTAAATACCCTTAATTAAGGGAGGACTACGCTGATTTTGTGCATAATTGATTATGTGGCTTCCTTAATTGCTGAGTGTTTATCCTTTACCTCATTCTGTGTTGCTCTCAAACTGCTATATATACTCTCCTCTATTCTCACTTATAGACACGAACATTGGTTCAAAAACTCACTTACACTCTAAAAGCCCTCTTTTCTTCTCTGCTACTTGTGATATTCATTGTTCTTGCCGGCTGTAAGCCAAGGCTAGATATTGCACAACATCTGCTTTACATTCTGTGTTCTCTTTCCCAACTGGTAGGTCTCCGTTTAATTTCGAAATCTAAGACTCTGTGTGTTTCATTACTGTTTAGTTCATTGGTTATGAGTCTCATTCTTGTTCCTGTTTACTATCTTGTTTTGCTCAATATGTAACTAGTATTGTCTAAACTACAACTATTTTTTTACTGTGTTCTGATTGTTTATAAATTGCTTAAGTCTAAATAGGTTCTACAAATCAGTAGGCAAACTGATAGGGACCCTGCCACTCAGCTCTAAAATGGTGTTGCATATTCTGTGTATTGATGCTCACCTAGATATATTGTTCTAGGGCTTCTCTGAAATTACCTGAATTTGTGTTTGAGACGTGCTGCTTATTTTTCTATGTATGCGAAGGTAAACATGAGCCTTTTAACTTCTTTCCCCTTATATGACTAGTCCTACATGTTATTTGTTTGTTGCCTAGATTTTTACCCTTTTAAGCACCTTAGGATTGTCTATAACTACCCGAATTTAGAGGTGCCAAACCCCTCCAGGACCACAAGGAAGGGACGGGTAACAACACGCTTAGAGTTCGTTAATCAAAACTCGCTTATGTAACCGCTAAGGGGTGGGATAACTGGTAGTAAAAGTATATGATGACCTGTGCGCTAATCCAACGTGTAGCCCCTTTCATTGAGGAGTGATTACCGACCATTGCTTGGATATGATCCTATAGGATAAACAACTTAGTACCTCCCTTATCCCATTTACATATGTGTGCTTAGACTGCTTAAAAGTCTATTTCTTTTACATATGTGTGCTTAGACTGCTTATTTGCTACTTGACTAATTCACAAAGTAAGTTTTGTCGGGACCCACGGTTGTGGATTTCGAGAGGTGCCTAACACCTTCCCCTTGAAGTAACCTCAAGCCCTTACCCAATCTCCGGTAATACAAACTGGTTTTATAAATGACCCGTAATAGGTTCCCTAACGCACCATAATTCGTTAGGTGGCGATCTTCAATTCCTTATACCCCCTTTTCCCAAAAGGAAACGAGTTGTCCCAATAATGTCGAAAACCCTGACTATCCGCAAGGTGAGAAAAAGGGGAGCGCGACAAGAGATAGTGCTGGAAATTTCATCTTAGCATACTCATGCTTTCTGGGAGCCGGAACAAGCAATGAAGCGGAGGGCAAAGCCATGCTATTGAGGCTCAAGTACTGCGTGCAAAAGGGCTTGAGTAGAATTATCGTGGAGGCAGATTCAACACTTCTCATAGCCTGTGTCAAGGAGGAAGGAGAAATACCTTGGAGAATAATGTAGACTGTAAATCAGATCAAACAACAACAACCCAGTAAAGTCACACCAGTGGGGTCTGGTGAGGGTAGAATGTACGCATACCTTACCCCTACCCCGGAGGGGATAGAGAGGATGTTTTCGGGAGACCCTCGGCTCAAAGACAATAGATCTGTTACAACAAAACCCGAAAAATAATATCAGCAACGTGAGAGACAACAAATAAATGGAAAAGTAGTAGCACAACTATTATGCAAAAGTGTGAAACACAACATAAATCGCTAGCAGTGCTAGACAAAACACTATAATACTTGTCGGTACAAAGAGGGAAACCGGTACAAAGGGGAAAATCGCTCAACTACCCTTTAACCTACAACCCTAATGCTCGACCTCCATACCTTCCTATCAAGAGCCATGTCCTCAGAAATCTGGAGTCGCGCCATGTCTTGTCTGATCACCTCGGGCCAATACTTCTTAGGTCGTCCTCTACCTCTTCTCGTACCTGCCAAAGCCAACCACTCACACCTCCTAACTGGGGCATTTATCCTTCTCCTCTGTACGTGTCCGAATCATCTAAGTCACGCTTCCCGCATCTTGTCATCCACCGGAGCCACGCCTACCCTATCCCGAATATCTTTATTCCTAATCTTATCCAGCCTAGTGTGACCACACATCCATCTTAACATCCTCATTTCTACTACTTTCATCTTCTGGATATGTGAATTCTTTACTGGCCAACATTCAACCCCATACAACATGGCCGGTCTAATCACCACTCTATAGAACTTACCTTTGAGTTTCGGTGGCACATTTTTATCACACAGGACTCCAGACGCTAACCTATATTTCATCTACCCCACCCTAATACGGTGCGTAACATCCCCGTCGATCTCCCCATCACCCTGGATAATTGACCCTAAGTACTTAAAAATTTCCCTCTTAAGGATGACCTGTGAGTCAAGCCTTACTTCCACATCCGTTTTCCCCGTCATGTCGTTGAACTTATATTCCACATATTCCGCCTTAGTCCTACTCAACTTGAAACCTTTAGACTCCAGGGACTGCCTCCATACCTCCAGTCTCCCATTAACTCCGCATCGCGTCTCATCAATCAGAACTATATCATCAGCGAACAACATACACCATGTCACCTCTCTTTGGATATGGTGTGTCAGTGCATCCAGCGCCAGGGCAAATAAGAACGAGTTGAGTGCAGGACCTTGGTGTAACCCCATAACCACCGGAAAAGGCTCTAAGCCACCACTCACAGTCCTAACCCGAGTCATAGCTCCATCATACATATCCTTTATTGCCCTAATGTAAGCCACCGACACGCCTTTCACCTCCAGACATCTCCAAAGGACGTCCTTGGGCACCTTGTCATACGCCTTCTCTAGGTCAATAAACTCCATATGCAAATCCCGTAGTAGAACGACCCGACATGAACCTGAACTAGTTTTCCCATATAGACACCGCCCTCGTGATCCTCCCTTCCACCACCCTCTCCCAAACATTCATGGTATGACTTAGTAACTTGATACCCGTATAGTTGTTACAATTCAGGATATCACCTATGGTCTTGTACACCGGAACCATTGTACTCCATCACTACTCATCAAACATCCTTTTTGTCCTGAAGATTACATTAAACAACCTAGTCAGCCACTCCAAGCCTGCTTTCGCGCCCCCTTTTTCTCGCAAAATCGGGTTTCGACATTTTTTGGACAACTCCTTTTGAGAGGGTGAGGAATTGGAATTGGAAGAGTCTCCACCTAACGGATTAAGGTGCGTTAGGGCACCTAGAGCAAATAACTCGTATAACCAGTTTGCATTACCAGATATCGGGTAAGGGCTCAAATTACCTTGAGGGGAAGGTGTTAGGCACCTCGAGGTCCACAACGATGGGTCTCGACCGAACTTAAATTAAGCGAATTGGTCTAAAGGGGATAAAACAATTTGGACAAATAAAATAATTTGTTTTTAAACAAGAATGGGGGGGGGGGGNTAGCCTATAGGATCACCCCGTGCAATACTTTGTAACTCCCTCAAGTCGGGGTGTTACTCATAGCATTAGCGCACAGACTATCATCTCCTTACTACCTAATTACTATCTTTAAGTTGTTACTTAGGCGCTCTAGTTGATTCTAACTCGTTCCCTATGCGTGCACTACCCGTCCCTTACCTATGGCCCTGGAGGTATTAGGACCTCTATTTGGGATAGTTCTAGACCCAACCTATGTTGCTCAAAAAATGTAAAATCTAGGCGACAAGAAAAAGCATATAGAATGAAAACAAGTATGGGCTCATATTGACCTCTACACATAAAGCAACAAAGGCACGCGATTGATTTTTACAGTTCCTATAGGCAGTATATCTATGCGACAAGACAAATGTAGAGGCAGTTTTATTAAGGCGAATGTTAAGACCTGTTGTTTGCCTACTGATTTTATTCAGTATAGTATGGGCACTTCAGGCAGTAATACACCACAATTATAAGCCCATAATTGAATCCTACAGGTATATTGCCTAAGTGATTGACAATAACAATTGAATTTAGAATTGAGTGGAAGAAATCCTATAGGCATGATGTCTACGAGTTTATTGATTTAAATCTTATAGCCATGGTTTCTAGGTTTGAAACTGATTTTAGTCCTATAGGCATGGTATCTATTGCTGGATTGATTTAAACCCTATAGGCATGATTTCTAAGTTTGAAATTGATTTTTGTCCTATAGACATGATATCTATTAACCGTGTATGGGCAAAAATTATGCAGATTGCCAGGAAGAAACAATTAACTCAAACAACAAGGTCCTATAGGTATGATTGCTAATGCACATTTGCTGGATTGATGGACCCAATGAGCAGGATTTCTAAAATGCATTTTTATGTCAGCCCTATAGGCAAGACCTCTAATATGCAAACACAGAATCATTGGAAGTCATGTAGGTAGGACTTCTAAGCACAATATAGGGCTTCATATAGTTTTTACCAAATGAACAGAGTTGACAGCATAACTAAATCATATAGGCAGGATTTCTACCCAGTTTAGCAAAAAGGAAATAAAAAAAACCAGCTTTACTAAATATCCCCAAATATGTTATTAAAAAGTTATTACAGACCAGAATAGCCGAATGAATTATATAATAGTAATAGTTACACTATAGGGAGCCTTCATTAGGCCCAAATAAACTTGGGAACCAGGACTTCCAACCATAACCACTTTGAAGCACAACATAGTGATTCATCCATAGCACATTAGAAGCAGGTTTCCAGTGTGTCAAAGTTCCCAAGGGCCATAAAGGACCCAGGGCAATTGTCACACCAGAACCACACATTCAGAATATAGTACATAAGATATTGGAAAAACCAATACCAATGTGTCAGAGTTCACGAGAGTCTCATGTGGACCATGAGCAGTGCTCACACTGGGGTAGTTGGGAACCTAAGGAACTAAGAGTGTGGGTTTTAAAATCAGTACATAAAAAGGAGTAGGGGCAAGTTTTAAACAGTTTGATTTTAAAATAAACAAAAGTTTAGAACACAGAATTGCAAGCATAATTGCACCAAGAAACAAACAAGGTTCATACTTAAGCACACATTTCAAATAAGTTGAAGGTCTGGTTAAACCAAATATTCACGCTAGTACTTAGGAAAATCATTGTTTGATCACAGAAACCATTAGGTAAAACAGTTGAGTTGACCAGACACATGAATTAAGTAACCATACGAAAATCTGTAGAGTTAGGACCAATTTATGCTAATGGTATCACATGGATACTAAGTTCAGAACAAGTGAGGATTAACAAGTAGTGCATGAAACAAATTTAGACATTAAGCTAACTTATAAGAGGATTCATATAACTTAATCCTAAGTTAACAGTGTCACTCATAGGACTAAATGAAATCATAGAATCATGTAAAATAGCAGGATCATGCTGGGAATCAAAACATGCTAGTCAAGCAACACATATTATGAAAGCAAGTAGAAT
This sequence comes from Nicotiana undulata, assembly GCA_005239495.1. Lineage (NCBI taxonomy): Eukaryota > Viridiplantae > Streptophyta > Magnoliopsida > Solanales > Solanaceae > Nicotiana > Nicotiana undulata. Next base: position 132,659 of record ML250662.1, read on the forward strand.
GAAATTACAAGGGATTTTGGGCATACCAGTTAAGTAAGAAAGCAAGTAATTATGACACAATAGTTAATTTCCAGAATAACTTGGCCTTGGCATTCAGCCGGCCAAAGCCAGATACAATTAGCACATAATTAGAATAAGAGAGAGATAAGTTCTTTAGTGAGAGTATGAGAATTCGAGTTTGTCCCTAAAGAGGGGAAGGAGAAAGAGTTTAAATAGTATTCAATTAAACAGACAAATAAGGTAATAAATCAAACATACTCAAATAAGGAATGAAAATAACTCTGGAATCAATTGAAGTCAAGTTTCGTCAATTAGCAGAACATAACAGCATATAATTAGGCAAGTATTACTTAGATTAAGGTAAATTAATCAACAGTCAAATGTCGAATAGAATAAGGTAAGAAAATAATGAGAACATGGTAAATCAAACAGAATAAGGAAAATATTAGTACCACACAAGAAATGAAAGATTAAAATCTCAGTAAAAGATTTCAAAACCCTAATTTTGGGGTAAACCATAGAATTAGCGGAGTAAAATAAGGTAGACAAGAGAATATTCAAAAGGCAAATCATAAACTCAGCACAATATCACATAATGAACCTAGACATGGGTTTTAAAAGACAATAAAATCGAATTTGGTTCAACTAAGATCTAAAAAACCCTAATTTAAGTAAGCACAAATTGATAGAGAAATAAAGGCAAAGAATCATTTGTTTTAATAAAAAGAACATAGACAGAGAGTTATGAAAGAAAACATAAGATTCGAACCAAATCTGGTTCGATTAAAGAAGGTTAAAACCCTAGTTTTAGGTAAGTAAAAGATTTAACAAAAAATAGGCAGATTTATGAGTAGCAAAGTTAATGTAGACGAAGAATAACATTAAATCGATCTAAAGTTGAACCAAAGATCTGAAAACCCTAACCTTAGGTTAGGTATGAATCAATACAAGATATGAAAATATTCGTACTCACATATGAAAGTTGATGAACATAGATAGAAACAACATTAAGTTGGATATTTGAACCAGCCTTGGTTCGATCTCCACTTAATCTACTTTCCATTTGAGGAAAGCGAGTTCAGTAACACCACAACTGGGTAGCCTATAAAGAAGGGTGTGATGACCTAAAAGGTCATCATGTAAATTTAATTATAACTGTGTTTCGAGGCCCCGAAAGCCTCCATTAATCTCACCTTGATGTGCGTGCGCATTCTGGGCATGTAGCCGGAAAGCCTTTATGTGGAAACTTGATAAAGAGTTGAATTTATGGTAATTAATTGAATAAAGTGACTTTGGTCAACATTTTTGGTAAACGGACCCGGAACCGTGATCTGGCGGTCCCGGAAGGTCTGTAGGAAAATATGGGACTTGGGCGTATGCCCGGAATCGAATTCCGAGGACCCAAGTCCGAGAAATGAATTTTTAAAGAAAATTATTTTCTTAAAATAATAAAGGCTTATGAAAATGAACCTCGATGTGAAACTTGTGTTGCCGGGCCTGTATTATGGTTCCGAAGCCCGGAATAGGTTCAATATGTGTTATTTAAGTTATCAGTGAAATTTGGTAAGGAACGTACTTGATTTGACGGGTTTCGGATCAAAATGGGAAATTGAGAGTAAATGAAGTTTTGAGGATTTTCATAGAATTTGAAATTTGGTTTGGAACGTGATTTTATGTTACCGAGGTCCGAATGAAATTCCGAGATTAGGAATAGTTCTGTTATGTCATTCATGACTTGTCTGCAAAATTTGGGGTCATTCCGAGTAGTATAGGTCGGTCCGACGCGTTGTTATAGAAATCAAGAACTTAGATATCCTTAAGTTTGATCCTATGGGTTTTGAGGGGTGATTTTTAGATTTTGCGTTGTATTGGGTGTTCCGAAGGCTCGAGCGAGTCCGTATTATGAGTTAGGACTTGTTGGTATATTTAGACGGGGCTCGGGAGGGCCCAAGTGCCTCCCCGACACCACACGAGGCCAAAAACCAGCTGAAGATGCAGCTGGTGCACCTTATCTGGTGTGACCGCAGGTGCGGTTGCCCAGCCGCAGGTGCGGGACCGCTCCTGCGGTCCCAACCTCGCAGGTGCGAAGGTTCCGCAGGAGAGGAACCGCAGGTGCGGTCTCCGACTCCGCAGCTGCGACCCCAGCCCCTCTCGCCCAAGTCCACAAGTGCGAGCCCCAGCTCGTAGGTGCGAGTCCCAGCTCGCAGGTGCGAGACCAAAGGTGCGGTCCTCGAGCCGCAGGTGCAGAACCTCTGTAGGCCAGGCAGTGAAATTTCATTAAACACGGGATTTAAGTCATTTCTTCAATTTCCATCTTCTTCCTTGTGTTATTTCAGAGCTTCCAAGAAGGCCTTCAACCTAGTACTTGAGGTAAGTAAATTCCCTATCTAACACTAGTTTCAAACATCAATTCCTAGTTAAATTCCCTACTAAATTATCAAAAAAAATCATGGAATTAGGTTGTAATTTTAGGGCTCTTGAGGATTTTGTGATTCTCTGTTTTAGGCCATGAATTCAAGTAGAAATCACACATTAATGATCCTTAGGTTATGGGTGAGTGATCCCTTCGAGAATTTTTGGAATTTGAACATGCAGACCCGGGGTTGGAATTTGGGAATTCTTCAAGAATAGCGATTTTATTGAATTACTAGGATAATTTCCCACATTGTGCATGCATTGATTTAATTGTACACCTTGTGGCTAGTTGCGAGTCCTCAGGTGTAGAGTTCGGAGTTTCGGGCGCAATTGTGGTCCGAGGGGTAGATTCGACGCGAGGTGAGTCTCCTTTCTAACCTTGTAAGAGGGAATTGTCCCCATAGGTGATGTATATGCTATGTGTAAATTGTTTGGGGGCTACGTATGCACCAAGTGACGAGAGTCCGTACATAGCGGCTATCATTGTTATGTCCGGGTAGTTAGGCCCACATCATGCCTTATATGCTTCCTTGTAATGCCTTATATGTTTCCTTGCAATGCCTTATATGATTCCTTGTAACGCCATGTGTACTATGAGGTCATGTTATGTATAGTATGGTTCCTCTGAGGCTTTATGGAAATTGTTGAATTGAAAGGAATTTGTTATGGAAAGTGAGTTTTTTTAAGTTATTGTGTGTGCATGTGACCGCTTCGCAATTTAGATTCCGCGAGCGATGTGTGATTTCCCCCACTCTCATGGGAGCGGGTCGTATGCCACGGCGGATTGAAAGGTGCACTTTTGGGACGGGCTGGTCGATCCCCGGCAGTGCACAGAGATGATATAATTAAGAATGCACTCTTGGTACGGGCCGTTCGATCCTCAGCAGTGCATGGACGAAGTTGTACTATGTTATGATATGGTTACATTGAAAGACGCACTTTTGGGACGGGCCGATCGATCCTCGGCAGTGCGTAGATATGATTATGGTAAGCATGCACTTTTGGGACGGGATGGTCGATCCCCGACAGTGCATAGCTATTTTTCCTTATGACTCCAGCCGGTTGTCTTATTCCTGTGTGCACATGATTATTTGGCATTGTTTCATGGATGTTGACTTGTGTGAGATATTTTTGGGGAAATAAAGTGGCCATTGTTATTGTTCCAGTATTTTCTTGGATTTCTGTGTTTGTACCTAATTGTTACTCACTGTCTTACATGCCTATTGCTTTTATTTTATCATTGTTATATCATATTGTTGGACCTTAGTGAGTGTCAAGTCGACCTCTCGTCACTACTTCTTCGAGATTAGACGGGATACTCACTGGGTACATATTTATTTAATATGTACTCATGCTGCACTTCTGTACTTAACTGTACAGATTCTGAGGCTGGTGCACCTGGTTATCAGACCGGATCAAGATAGTGACCGTAGCGGATTTGACTTCACGGTGAGCTGCTTCCTCTGGCGATCCCCAACAGCACCATGGAGTTTCATTTACTTTTGTTTCCCCTCTATTCATGCAAACAGCGGGATTGTATATATTATTATCCTTTGTATATTCCGTTAGTATACCCATGACACTCGTGACACTAGTTCCTGGCACACACGTTGTGGTGGTTTTGGGATTTTGGGTTTGTACATATATGTGCTTGTATGTTTCGCTCACGCTTCTTTATAGCTATTGTATCTACCGCCGAGTTATTACCTTTTGATATCATGACTTAACTTGTTAAAATCGGTAAATGGGTGAATAATTGAATCAAGTTAAGAGAAGCACTTAGTGGAATTTACGTTGGCTTGCCTAATCCCGTCGTTAGGCGCCATCACGACCCGGATTAGGATTCTGGGGCGTGAATACGTGGTATTAGAGCTCTAGGTTAATGTAAGTCTCACGAGTCACGGGCAGGCCAAGTAGAGTCTTGCAGATCGGTACGGAGACGTCTGTACTTATCTTCAGGAGGCTGTGGGGTGTTAGGAAACTTCCCTTTATTCGTATCATGTCGTGCAATCTATAATGTACTCAAACTTACTCTTCTATTCTCTCACGATAGTGAGGACGCGTGCATCCGATGTTCCTGGTCCGGGAGATGCCACTGCCTCCGCCGCCCGAGGTCGTGGTAGAGGCAGGGGTAGAGCACCTGCTCGAGGTAGGGGACGAGGGCGCCCCATAGCTATACCAGTGGCACCACCAGAGGACCCTATTATAGAGGAGCAGGGTGAGGTGCCTCCAATAGCACCTGCTCTAGCGTATTTCATGACGGCGCCAGGCTTCCAGGAGGTCATGGGCCGTATGTTGAGATTCATGGACACTATGTCCCAGGCTGGTTTATTTCCAGCCGACCCTGCTACTTCTCAGGCAGGAGGGGGAGTCCAGACTCCTACCGCTCAGGCCACAGGTCAGGCAGCAGCAACACGTCATACCGCGGGTACACTGCCCGTGGGTGGGGTTCATCCCGTAGTAGCAGCCCCAGAGCCCAGGCCAGTTGCAGAGGGTGACCGGCAGAAGATGTTGGATAGATGGACCCGACTTCGCCCTCCAGTCTTCGGGGGTTAGCGGGGTGAGGATGCCTAGGATTTCATCGATAGGAGCAGGGACAGACTACACAACATGAGGATTTTGGAGTCCCATGGAGTGGATTTCACCACATTTCAGTTGGAGGGCAGAGCTCGCAGGTGGTGGCAGTCATATATTCTCAGCAGACCAGCAGATTCTCCTCTTGTCACTTGGGATCAGTTCGTGCAGGTGTTTCTAGAGAGATATATTCCACCCTCTGAGAGGGAAGAGTTGCGGCGTCAGTTTGAGCAGCTAGAGCAGGGGCAGATGACAGTGATAGATTATGAGGCCAGATTTTCAGAGTTGTCGCGCCATGCACTTATGATATTGCCTACCGATGCCGAGAGAGTGCGGAGGTTTGTGGCTGGGTTGCAGTCAGGTATTAGGGCCACCATGGCTCTAGAGGTGGAGATGGGTACTCCTTACCAGCTTGTAGTTGAGATAACTTGACGGATGGAGGGGTATCGGTTAAGGAGAAGGGAATAGGGTCAGCAGGGTCAGCAGGACAAGAGGGCTAGGTTCTCAGGGGATTTCAGGGATGCTCCGGCTAGGAGAAGAGGTCAGTTCGGGGGTGGTCAGCCCAGCAGGCTTCCATATTCAGCACCTCCACTACCTCCTCGGGGTGGTCTAGCGAGGCCTCAGCTGTGCCATGCCAGAGCATTTCAATCGTCCTCCAGCCACTAAGGGTTCACCCAGTGGTTACTATAGTCGCCAGAGATCCTCCGGTTCTTATTTCAATGCTATGCCAGAGGGTCCACATCGCTTCCTGGCTATTTAGGGGTCTTCCTCTTCGGGACAGCAGACTATGGTACCTAGAGGTTGCTTTGAGTGTGGAGATCTAGGTCATATGCAGAGACGGTGTCCCAGGCTTCGGGGCAAGGCAGTGCAGTAGGGTTATCAACCTATGGGTTCAGCACCAGCAGTCCAGCCACCTAGGGTGGAGGACAGGTCGGCAGGGGTCGTCCTAGAGGGGGAGGCCAGTCAGGGGGAGGTGAGTTAGTTCCTATTCACTCTGGAGGAGTTCAGTCTTCAAAAGCCTCAGCCAAATTTTATGCCATTCCGGCCAGATCAGATGCAGTGGCCTCGGACGTCATAATCACAAGTATTATCTCAGTATGTGGTAGAGAGGCTTCGATACTATTTGATCCAGGATCCACGTATTCATATGTTTCAGTACTATTTGCTCATTTTTTGGATGTTCCTTGTGAGTCCTTGGGTTCTCCTATATATGTGTCCACTCATGTGGGCAATTCTGTGGTGGTAGACCGAGTCTATCGGTCTTGTGTGATCACTTTCTGCGGTTTTGATACCATAGCAGATCTTTTATTGCTGGCTATGATTGATTTTGGGGTTATCCTAGGCATGGATTGGCTATCTCGTTATCGTGTTGTGTTAGATTGACATGCCAAGACAGTCACTTTAGCCATGCCTGAGTCGCCTAGGCTAGAGTGGAGAGGTTCTTCAGTTAGTGCATCCAGCCGAGTCATTTCCTTTATGAAGGCTCGGCATATGGTCAAGAAGGGTTGTTTGGCTTACTTTGCTAATGTGCGGGAAACCACCGCCGAGTCTTCGACCATTGATTCAGTGCCGGTTGTACGAGAGTTTTCAGATGTATTTCCTTCAGATCTTCCAGGCATGCCTCCAGATCGAGATATTGATTTCTATATTTATTCAGCTCCAGATACTCAGCCTATTTCCATTCCCCCGTATCGTATGGCTCCTAAGGAGTTGAAAGAGTTAAAGGAGCAACTTGAGGAGTTGTTGGCTAAGGGGTTCATCAGGCCGAGTGTGTTGTTGTTGGGTGCTCCAGTCCTATTTGTGAAGAAGAAGGATGGGTCTATGCGGATGTGTATTGATTACCACCAGCTGAATAAGGTTACTATTAAGAATAATTATCCCCTACCGCGCATCGACGATTTGTTTGACCAGTTGCGGGGTGCTCGCGTGTTTTCCAAGATTGATTTGAGATCGGGTTATCATCAGTTGAAGATTCGGGCTTTAGATGTTCCAAAGACTGTATTTCGTACCAGATATGGCCATTATGAATTCTTGGTGATGTCCTTTGGTTTAACTAATGCCCCAGCAGCATTCATGGACTTGATGAATAGGGTATTCAGGCCGTATATTGATTCCTTCGTCATCGTCTTCATTGATGACATCTTGATTTATTCGCGGAGCCTGGGTGAGCATGAGCAGCATTTGAGAGTTGTGCTCCAGACCTTACGGGAATAGAAGTTGTGTGCTAAGTTCTCCAAGTGTGAGTTCTGGTTAGATTCCGTGGCATTTTTGGGGCATGTGGTATCCGGAGAAGGTATCAAGGTTGATCCTCAGAAGATTGAAGTGGTTTATAGTTGGCCGCGTCCTACTTCAGCTTCAGAAATCAGGAGTTACTTGGGACTAGCAGGCTATTGCCGATTCGTGGAAGGGTTCTCTTCAATTGCAGCTCCATTGACTAGATTGACTCAAAAGAATGCCCCGTTTCGGTGGTCCGACGAGTGTGCGGCGAGCTTTCAAAAGCTCAAGTCAGTATTGACCTCAGCACCAATTCTGACGTTGCCTTCCGGTTCTAGGATGTATACTGTGTACTGCGACGCTTCACGTGTCGGGTTGGGATGTGTGTTGATGCAGTACGGGAGAGTTATTGCTTATGTTTCGCGTCATCGGAAGGCTCATGAGAAGAATTATCATGTGCACAACTTGGAGTTGGCGGCTATTGTTCATGCTTTAAAATTTTGGAGGCACTACCTGTATGGTGTGTCTTGTGAGGTTTATACAAACCACCGCAGTTTGCAGCACTTATTCAAGCATATGGATCTTAACTTGAGGCATCGCAGGTGGCTTGAGTTGTTGAAAGATTATGAAAAGGAAAATGTGGTGGCAGAGCCTTGAGCAGGAGGGCGGAGAGTATGGGTAGCTTGGCCTACATTGCAGCTGAGGAGAAACCTTTAGCCTTGGACATTCAGTCCTTGGACAATCTCCTTGTGAGATTGGACCTTTCGGAGCCTCGTCGAGTTTTGGCTCATGTAGTTGCTTAGTCTTCATTGTTGGGGGAGATTAAGGCTCGACAGTTTGATGATCCATGCCTTGCAGAGCTTCGGGATACGGTGGTCCAGGGTAGGTCCAAGGAGGTTACTTTGGGCGAGGATGGTGTTTTGAGGCTCTAGGGCCGTTTATGTGTTCCTAATCTTGGTGACCTGAGGAAGAGAATTCTAGAAGAGGCCCACAGTTCTTGGTATTCTGTTCATCCGGGTGCGATGAAGATGTACCGTGATTTGAAGCATCACTACTGGTGGACGTGGATGAAGAAATACATCGTGCAGTATGTGGCTAGGTGCCTTAATTGCCAGCAGGTTAAATACGAGCATCAGAGGCCAGGAGGCCTACTTCAGCAGATGCCCATTCCTGAGTGAAAATTGGAGCGCATCACTATGGACTTCGTGGTTGGGTTTCCTCGGACTTTGCGGAAGGTTGACACGGTTTGGGTCATTGTGGATATATTGACCAAATCGGCGCATTTCATTCCGGTGGCCACTACTTACACTTCACAGAGGCTGGCCCACATTTATATTTAGGAGATAGTCCGGTAGCACGGCGTGCCGGTGTCCATTATATCAGATTGAGGTCCTCAGTTAACCTCGCATTTCTGGAGAGAATTGCACAGTGAGATGGGCACTCAGATAGATCTCAGCTCAGCATTTCACCCCCAGACTGATGGNCGGATCTGGTGAGAGATGCCTTGTAGAGGGTGAAGATAATTCAGGAGAGGCTCCGCACGGCTCAGTCCAGACAGAAGAGTTACGCGGATCAGAGGGCGCGTGATGTAGCATTTATGGAGAGAGATAAAGTTCTGCTGAAGGTTTCGCCGATGAAGGGCATTATGAGATTCGGGAAGAAGGGCAAGCTGAGCCCCAGGTTTATAGTCCCTTTCGAGGTGTTGAGGCGAGTCGGGGAGGTTGCTTATGAGCTTTCTTTACCTCCCGCCTTATCAGGAGTTCATCCGGTATTTCATGTATCCATGCTCCACTGATATCATGCTGATTTCTCTCACGTGGTTGATTTCAGCACTATTCAGTTAAATGAGAAGTTGAGCTTCGAGGAGGAGCCAGTTGCTATTATTGATAGGCAGGACCGCCAGTTGAGGTCTAAGAGAGTTTCCGCCGTGAAGGTCCAGTGGAGGGGCCAACCAGTCGATGAAGCGACTTGGGAGTCCGAGGAGGACATGCGGAGCAGGTATCCGCAGCTATTCATCACTTCAGGTACGATTCTATATCCGTTCGAGGACGAACGCTTATTTTAGAGGGGGGGATTGTGATGACCCAAAAGGTCATCATGTAAATTTAATTATGACTGTGTTCCGAGGCCCCGAAAGCCTCCGTTAATCTTACCTCGATGTGTGTGCGCAGCCTGGGCGCGTAGCCGGGAAGCCTTTATGTAAAAACTTGATAAAGAGTTGAATTTATGGTAATTAATTGAATAACGTGACTTTGGTCAACATTTTTGGTAAACGGACCCGGACCCGTGATTTGGCGATCCCGAAAGGTCCGTAGGAAAATATGGGACTTGGGCGTATGCCCGGAATCGAATTCCGAGGACCCAAGTCCGAGAAATGAAATTTTAAAGAAAATTGATTTCTGAAAATATTAAAGGCTTATGAAAATGAACCTCGATGTGAAACCTGTGTTGTCGGGCCCGTATGATGGTTTCGGATCTCGAAACAGGTTCAATATGTGTTATTTAAGTTATCTGCGAAATTTGGTAAGGAACGGACTTGATTTGATGGGTTTCGGATCAAAATGGGAAATTGAGAGTTAATGAAGTTTTGAGGATTTTTATTGAATTTGAAATTTGGTTTCGAACGTGATTTTATGTTACCGAGGTCCGAATGAAATTCCGAGATCGGGAATAGTTCCCTTATGTCATTCATGACTTTTCTGCAAAATTTGGGTTCATTCCGAGTAGTATAGGTCGGTCCGGCGCGTTGTTATAGAAATCAAGAACGTAGAAATCCTTAAGTTTGATCCTAGGGGTTTTGAGGGGTGATTTTTAGATTTAGCGTTGTTTTGGGTGTTCCGAAGGCTCGAGAAAGTCAGTATTATGAGTTAGGACTTGTTGGTATATTTTGACAGGGGCTCGGGTGGGCCTAGGTGCCTCCAGGACACCACACGAGGCCAAAAACCAGATGAAGATGCAGCTGGTGCACCTTATCTTGTGTGACCGCAGGTGCAGGACCGCTTCTGCGGTCCCAGCCTCGCAGGTGCGAAGGTTCCACAGGTGTGGTTTCCTTTCCAAAGAAGCGGAATCGCAGGTGCGGTCTACGTCTCCGCAGGTGCGACCCCAACCCCTCTCGCCCAAGTCCGCAGGTGCGGAACCTCTGTAGGTCAGGCAGTGAAATTTCATTAAACACGGGATTTAAGTCATTTCTTCCATTTCCACCTTCTTCCTTGTGTTATTTGAGAGCTTCCAAGAGGACCTTCAACCTAGTACTTGAGGTAAGTAAATTCCCTATCTAACACTAGTTTCAAACATCAATTCCTAGTTAAATTCCCTACTAAAGTATCAAAAAGATCATGGAATTAGGTAGTAATTTTAGGGCTCTTGAGGATTTTGTGATTCTCTGTTTTAGGCCATGAATTCAAGTAGAAATCACACATTAATGATCCTTAGGCTATGGATGAGTGATCCCTTCGATAATTTTCGGAATTTGAACATGCGGACCTGGGGTTGGAATTTGGGAATTCTTCAAGAATAGCGATTTTATTATTACTAGGATAATTTCCCACATTGTGCATGCATTGATTTAATTGTACACCTTGTGTCTAGTTGCGAGTCCTCGGGTGTAGAGTTCGTAGTTTCAGGCGCAATTGTGGTCCGAGGGGTAGATTCGACGCGAGGTGAGTCTCCTTTCTAACCTTGTAAGAGGGAATTGTCCCCGTAGGTGATGTATATGCTATATGTAAATTGTTTGGGGGCTACGTACGCACCAAGTGACGAGAGTTCGTACGTAGCGGTTATTATTGTTATGTCCGGGTAGTTAGGCCCACATCATGCCTTATATGCTTCCTTGTAATGCCTTATATGTTTCCTTGCAATGCCTTATATGATTCCTTGTAACGCCATGTGTACTATGAAGTCATGTTATGTATAGTATGGTTCCTCTGAGGCTTTATGGAAATTGTTGAATTGAACGGAATTTGTTATGGAAAGTGAGTTTTTTTTAAGTTATTGTGTGTGCATGTGACCGCTTCGCAATTTAGATTCCGTGAGTGATGTGTGATTTCCCCCACTCTCATGGGAGCGGGCCGTACGCCACGGCAGATTGAAAGGTGCACTTTTGGGACGGGCCAGTCGAGCCCCGGCAGTGCACAGAGATGATATAATTAAGAATGCACTCTTGGTACAGGCCGTACGATCCTCGGCAGTGCATGGACGAAGTTGTACTATGTTATGATATGGTTACATTGAAAGACGCACTTTTGGGACGGGTCGGTCGATCCCCGGTAGTGCATAGATATTTTTCCTTATGACTCCGGCCGGTTGTCTTATTCCTGTGTGCGCATGATTATTTGGCATTGTTTCATGGATGCTGACTTGTGTGAGATATGTTGGGGGAAAGAAAGTGGCCATTGTTATTGTTCCAGTATTTTCTTGGATTTCTGTGTTTGTACATAATTGCTACTCACTGTCTTACATGCCTACTGCTTTTATTTTATCATTGTTATATCATACTGTTGGACCTTAGTGAGTGTCAAGTCGACCTCTCGTCACTACTTCTTCGAGATTAGACGGGATACTCACTGGGTACATATTTATTTAATAGGTACTCATGCTGCACTTTTGTACTTAACTGTACAGGTTCTGAGGCTGGTGCACCTGGTTATCAGACCGGATCTAGATAGTGACCGTAGCGGATTTGACTTCACGGTGAGATGCTTCCTCTGGCAATCCCCAGCAGCACCATGGAGTTTCATTTACTTTTGTTTCCCGTCTATTCATGCAGACAGCGGGATTGTATATATTATTATCCTTTGTATATTCCGTTAGTATGCCCATGACACTCGTGACACTAGTTCCTGGCACACACGTAGTGGTGGTTTTGGGATTTTGGGTTTGTACATATATGTGCTTGTATGTTTAGCTCGGGCTTCTTTATAGCTATTGTATCTACCACCGAGTTATTACCTTTCGATATCATGACTTAACTTGTTAAAATCGAAAAATGGGTGAATAATTGAATCAAGTTAAGAGAAGCACTTAGTGGAATTTACGTTGGCTTGCCTAATCCCGTCGTTAGGCGCCATCACGACCGGGATTAGGATTCTGGGCGTGAAAAAGGGAGGCCAGATAAGATAAGGAATCACCAAGTGATTCCATTTCTAGATATGAATCAAAGGGGAAATGGGAGTGCGACGCAAGGGTTTCAGAAGGGAAAGGGGGAAGGAGATGAGAGGATGGGTGTTTGGTGATGGCGGGTAGGTGGGAAATGAATTAGGGTTAGGGATAGGTTAGTTTAAAGGGGTTTGGGGCTGTGATCCATTGATCTCGAGAGTTCAACGGTTGGGATTAAAACTTAGGCCGAGCGGGTTAATTTGGACGGGTACAGGCCTGGGTTACAGGTTAGGGGTTGAGCTGGTGTATTGGGTTAGGTTGTATTGGGCTGGGGTAATGGGTAGGCTAGGTCCAAAATTAATTAAGGAAAGGGGATATGTTTTAAATACCTAATTAAATCAGTAAAATAATTTATAAAAAATAATTAATAAATAGTAAAAATGTCATTTGTGCATGATAATGATTTAAAATGATTACTTAACATTATAAAAATATAAAAGTCATTTTTCTGTGTAAATAATGTAATTATGCACATATGTGCTATTACTGCAAAATATGTAATTTTAGCCTACAGATGCAAATATGATTATACATAAAACGTTTAGGGCCTAATATAAATAAAATGATAAAATTTAAATAATAAATCACTATAAAATTATTTGCGTTGCAATTAATAATTATTTATACAATAAAATGTAGGAATAAATTGATTAAAACCTTTAAAAATTCTAGAACATTATGGAAAAATATTTGATGATGCTCATGCACTATTTGAAGGTATATATGCATTTTTTTAAAATATATGTGGGAAAAATTGGGTATCAACAGCTGCCCCTCTTTACCCGAGAAGGATGAAAGAGTTGTCGGGTAAAGACATGATGACCAATTTTGATCGAATAGGGTGATTTGAAAGATATAGGCCGCACCCTGGTCTCTGAGCTACCTACATATCCCTAGTTTTACAGGAATCGGGTCGTGTGTAGTTGTGGATCCAACGATGGAATAAACCGATGGAGTTGTTGTAAGAACTGACAAAAGGTTCCAAGTAGGATTACTTGGGGTTTGAAATGGCTATGGGTGAACGGTCAAGTTTGAAGGATATGAATAGGAACTGGAGCAGGATTGCTCCTGTTGGGATAATGGTTATTTACTTGGTCACCTGCAAATCTACAAAAATATACTCCAAGCACTATGTATAAATTATTGCGTAAATTTAGACATGATGCAAATTCCCTTCGGACCATGAAGACTATCTTTGGACGGTGAGGATGACGTCCTTAGAACATGATGTCCCGGGCCATGAATTGTGCAGTAAGGGGTTTGCATGCCATGAAATGATGTTCTCGGGCCATGAATTGTACGGTAAGGGATTCTCATGCCATGAAATGATATTCTCGTGCCATGAATATGGTGCCTCCGAACCATGACGCCTTTGAATAATGATGTGCAAGTTTGAGAGATCCTCAGACAATGGCATGATGTCTTTCGGCTATGAGGCTGATACCTTCAGACTATGAAGCCTTCAGACAAGTTGGCTATATTTCAGCCCATGAGGTGTAGAGACATGATGCTAGAGGTAACAAGACATAGCTTAGTATTGTGTGAAGTTGAAGGTAGAGCTTATCCTGAGAGAAAAGATCAATGCAAGAGAGAGATAGTGCTTAGTCTCGTGCAAGATTCGGGACAGTGTTTAGTCCCATGCAAAGAGAAGGTAGTGCTTATCCTTATGCGAATGGGTGGCAGGGCTTAGCCTCATGCAAAATTCAGGACAGTGCTTAGCCCCATGTAAAGAGAAGGCACTGCTTAGCCTTATGCAAATAGAGAGGCAGTGCTTAGCCTCATGCAGGAATTGAGACAAGGCTTAGTCTCATGCAAAGAGAAGGCAGTGCTTAGCCTTATGCATGTCGGAGGAAGGGCTTAGCCTCATGCAGTAATTGAGACAAGTCTTAGTCTCATGCAGAGAGAAGGCAGTGCTTAGCCTTATGTGAATGAGAGGCAGGGCTTAGCCTCATGCAAGATTCGGGACAATGCTTAGTCCCTTGCAAAGAAAAGGCAGTGTTTACCCTTATGCAAATAGAGAGGCATGGCTTATCCTCATGCAGGAATTGAGATAAGTCTTAGTCTCATGCAAAGAGAAGGTAGTGCTTAGCCTTATGCAAATAGAGAGGCAGGTCTTAGCCTCATGCACGAATTGAGACAAGGCTTAGTTTCATTCAAAGAGAAGTCAGTGCTTAGCCTTATGCAGGTAGGAGGAAGGGCTTAGCCTCATGCAAGATTCGGTACAATGCTTAGTCCTATGAAAAGAGAAGGCAGTGCTTAGCCTTATGCAAATAAAGAGGCAGGGCTTAGCCAAATGAAGGAATTGAGACAAGGATTAGTCTCATGCAAAGAGAAGAGTGAGAGTGAAGTATTCTTAGCTGATATTGTGTCTTGTTTATAGAATTCGGGTTGTTGCGATGGTGCTTATGATGATGGCATAGTACTGCATCCAAAGGAAATTTGTGAGTTTTGCGGGGGAGGTTGGTCCATGCGTTTGTCTGCTTGCTTTGCTCCACTCTGCCCGAGGATCCTGTTCGAGTCACTATGGGTAGCATTTGGCTAAAACCAAAATGCTTTTCAAAAGCATGCGTGTAGAGTTTTCAAAGACGTAGTAATATGCAATTTAGAAATTAGATAGATGAACCAGTAACTGTGACCTTATTAGAGACATTGCGACTTCCTTTGCCGTAGAATTTGAGGGTCCTCCTCAAAATTTTGCCCCAGTGAATTAGGTGACTTTTTGGCGATTCTGCATGCTGCTATTGGCTGAACTTGCTTCGGAATTTTGAGGGTCCTCCTTAAAATTCTGCCCAAGTTTCTAATTATGGGGAAAATTGAAATTTTATTGAATTGTGACCGAACCCACAGGGCTACTTACGTATCCCATCTTAAACGGGAATCAGGTCGAGCGTAGTTCAATTTACATCAAATGAAGAAACATGAATAGTTTACACATAGTATCTTTTGACTGCATCTGAATTGATAGGCTTCTGCCAGATTTCTCCATCCATCTCTGCGAGTATGAGCGCCCCTCATGTCAATACTCTGTGAACCATGTGAGGGTCTTTCCAGTTGGGAGAGAATTTCCCTTTGGCTTCATCTTGATGTAGAAAGATCCGTTTTAGTACTAGTTTCCCCCGGCGTGAACTGTCTTGGTTTGACCCTTTTGTTGAAAGCCCTGGACATTCTATTCTGATGAGCTGACCGTGACATACTACATTCATCCTCTTTCCGTCTATGAGGTCTAATTGCTCATAGCGTATCCTTATCCATTCTGCATCGTGAGTTCGGATTCTTGTATGATTCTCAAAGAAGGAATTTCTACCTCGGCGGGAATGACAACTTCGGTACCATAGACCAGCAGATAGGGAGTTTCCCCGGTTGATGTGCGGACTGTGGTACGGTATCCAGTAAGGCAAATGGTAATTTATCGTGCCATTGCTTGTGATTCTCCACCATTTTCCTTAATATCTTCTTGATGTTCTTGTTGGCGACCTCCACAGCTTCATTCATCTGAGGCTTGTATGTTGTTGAATTCTTGTGCTTGATTTTGAAAGTTTTACACATGGGTTTCATCAGATCACTATTGAGATTGGCGGCATTGGATTTGTAGGTAGTTTATGAGCTACTATGGATGTGCTCAACCCTGTCATATCGCCGTATGACCATGCAAAGATATCCTCATATGGAGAGGACTATTGAAATTGGACAAATGGGAAATCTCCTCTTTTAGAATCCGTCAACTCAAGGCATCAGAGATAACATTTGAGCCACCATGAACCCAGTAAAGCTATACATTCGGCCCTTTAACTGTTAGTTTACAAATTCTTTATAGGTTGGATTCCAGCCTCTCATTATCATTGGAAGGTAAGGTGAATGCCCCCCTTCAACTTATGTTCTTGCTTCACAAAAAGGAAACATAAAATTTGCTTTGGATTAAATAAAAAAACACTTGGCCAGAAAACATGTCAAACTGTGCAATTACACCCAATTACACATAAATCCAATTCCTAGATAATTTTTCAAACATGCTCTTATTCTATTTAGAATGTATGCCTATATGACTAAGTGTATTTCCAAAGTTCTACATGTTTTCACATTCAGAAATTATGCCTATTGAATTTAATATAATCTCAATCGGCCTCTATCACAATCAAGAAATTATGCCTGTAGGGATATAACGAATTAGCTCGTATTACTAGACTGTATTACACGCCTAATAAGGTTAAGTTGGATCTGGTCAACCTTTTGTCTTACTCGAATAATTTATTTAAAAAATATGTGTGACGACCCGATAGGTCATTTGAGTACTAGATAATTTTTCTATGTTATGAGACCTCCCGCAGCTCTATTTGATGATTCATAACTTGCGTGCGTGGTCCATGTCGTTTTGCAGAAAGCTATTATTTGGAATTTTGAATAAAATATGATTTTTGGCTTTAAAAATGACTTGTGTTGACCACGATCAACATTTTTGGTAAACGACCTTGAATCAGTGTTCCGGCTTTAGCCAATTGGTTCGTGAGGTTGGATGTTTCAGAGCCTAGCCGGGTTCTTGCTTTTGTTGTGGCACATTCATCTTTGTTGAAACATATCAAAACTCACTAGTTTGTTGATCGTAACTTGTTGGTGCTGAAAGACACGGTGCATCGAGGTGGTTCCAAGGAGGTTGTGATTGGTGATGATGGTGTTATGCGGCTTCAGGGCCAGATTTGTGTTTCAAATGTTGATGGGTTGAGGGGGTTGATCCTTGAGGCGGCCTAAGGTTTGCGATATTGCATTCACCAGGGGTCACGAAGATGTACTGTGACTTGAAACAATACTATTTGTCACGACCCAGAATCCCAATCCGAGTCGTGATGGTGCCCAACGATGGGGTTAGGCAAGCC
>ML250664.1:0-17642 GCA_005239495.1 Nicotiana undulata
AAAACTCTCCCCGATCGCGAATCAAGCCTGCGACTCGGGGGCCAAAGAATATATATGTCCTCCTCAATCACGAATCATACCTGTGACTTGGGGGCCAAAGAAAATAGTAGTATATCTCTCCCTGATCACGAATCAAACCTGTGACTCAGGGGCAATGAAAATATAAGTTCTCCCCGATAACGAATCATACCTGTGACTCGGGGGCCATTAATGCATGAATGCGTATATATATGTGTATATTTAGACACCGTGGTACCGACTCGCCCACATTCAACGGGATCGGACACTCACATCTCACTTGATAGCCAAAGTTAGGATTTTTATCAGATTATCCTCTTTGCTCACAATATTACCATGATGGTACAATTCAAGTATAGGAAGGAATTTCAACCACCTTTGTTTAGCTTAACAGCTCATTATCAAGACTTCTTTCATTATTCAAGTATAAGAAGGAATTTTAACCACCTTCATTTAGCTTATCAGCTCATTATCAAGACTTATTTCATAATTCAAGTATAAGAAGGAATTTTAAACCACCTTCATCCAGCTCAACAGCTCATTAACTCATTTAATCGTTGCTCTTTATCAATTATACCAGGAGTAACACAATTACTCAAATGATGAAGTTCATAATTCTTATCTGAATATTATTGACATTTAATTCGCAGCTATCATAGCTCAATTTCATCAAATATCAGTAATAACTCGTACAAAACATCAGATAATATCAAACAAACAGTTAGAACATGCTCGTGGGTCCTACGGCTACCCGATATACAGTATAGATGCCACGTACGGACTCTCGTCACGTGGTGCGTACGTAGCCCCCACAACAAGCACAATTAGCAACAAAGAGCCTAGGGGACATTTCCCCCTTACAAAGTTTGGAAAGGAGACTCACCTGGACAAGTGCTCCTCCGGCCAACGGACCAATCAACACGACGCACGAATCCTCCGAATCACCCTCGATGGCTCGCAACTAGCCAAAAACACATAATTATATCAATTTAGGAAGATTCGAGGAGGATTTATCAAGTATTTCCTCAAAAACGTATTCTTGACCTACTTTGGAAATTCAACTCCGAGCCTCGGCGTTCGGAAAATTATAATTCTTGAAGAAACGCGTTATACGTCGCCTAAGGATCATGATTATCCCTCAATGGCCCAAAAATCAGAATTTACATTTTCATCAAAACCCTCTATTCTCCCCAAAAATTTCTTATGAATTCTTATGAATTAGGAAGAGGAAATTCTCAAAGGACGGAAGAAATGAAATGCGGAGGGTTACGGAATCACTTACCTGAGTTCCTAGGCCAAAATACCCGTTCTGGAGCTCTTGGGGTCGTCAACAATGGAGGAAATGTGATTTTTGGGAAAGGAATCATGACTTGGGCCTTTTATTTAGACTGCCCAGCAGTTTCCGCACCTGCGACTTTTGGATCGCAGGTGCGGACTCGCACCTGCAGAATATTGGGTCACGCCTGCGGAAAGAAGGCCTGGGCACTGGGGGATTTCTCGCACCTGCGGGCCTTTGTCCGCGCCTGCAGAGAATAGGCCGCTCCTGCGATGGCCTGGGCCCCTGGGGAAGGTCGCGCCTGCAGGCCTTTATCTGCGCCTGCGGAGGAAAGATTGCCCGTGCGGCTGGAGCCGCACCTGCGAAGGAATTTACGCTGGTGCGAACCTCGCGCCTGCGGTTCAATGACCGCAGGTGCGGTCACACCAGTACATTCCCACCAGTTATGAGTTTTGCTGGTTTTTGACCCTGATCAGGGGGTGACCCCTAGGCCCACCCGAGCCCTCGAAAAATTATACCAACAAGTCCCAAATCACATGACGGACTTGCTCGAGCTCCCAGAACACTAAAAACATCATTCAAACCAAGAATCACTCTCCAAAACCCCTTAGATCAAACTTAGGATTTCAAGAAAATTTCAAATGGCTTATCAATACGCCGAACGGGTCTATACTGCTCGGAATGACCCCAAATTTTTCGGACAAGTCATAAATGACTATACGGAACTATTACCAGTTCCGGAATTCCATTCGGACCATGATATCACGAGGCCCAATTCCAGGCTGAATTCCAAATCTTATGAAATCCTGAATTCCAATTCAGGTGCCGAAATACTCTCGGGTCATCAGAAACCCGAGGCGAACACACTCCCAAGTCCGAAATCATCATCCGGAGCTGCTGGAGCTGTCAGAACTCGATTTCGAGGTCGTTTTCTCAAAATTCTGCTCAGAGCCAAAATTAGCCAAACATGCTAGCCTTCAGGAACCAAGTGTTCCTGAACTGGCCAAATCACTACTGAACCTCGAACTACCTGCCCACAAAAGTCATAAGGCACGAGTAGTCACTGTGGGAAGAGTCATTCACGGGAACGGAGTCCCAACACACAAAACGACCGACTTGGTCGTTACAGTTTTGGGAAAGATAGTTAGTATTGACTTAGTGCCTTTTGCGAATATTTGAATAAAACACCTTATAAAAAGCTAGTTATTCAGGGAAATTTCTACAAACTCTCACAGACAAGCCAATAAGTACAATCTTCTGTATCCATTTGAATTTCATGTGAGGCTGTAGGTTTTCCCTTGGGCAAAGTACTTTGCTTGATATTTACTTGTTGTTTGTAGATTTGTAACACTTCAATTTGCTATTGTGTTTTTGCATTCCCTTTAGTATTTAGCTATGACATGTGTAAGGACTAAAAAACTGAAGAATTCATCGTAGAGGGATCCGCTTGATGAAATTTGAGTATTCTTGTTTCTTTTCGAGAAAGTTATCCGTCTCCCTCTTTCATAGGTACTTCTTCTTGAATGGAAACAGTGAATGAAATATGATGTACTCACAAATGGTATTTCCTGTTGTCTTTCAAGTCTTAATAGTATTATGTTATTGAATGATTAGATCTTCACTGTGCTACATCACTATTCTCTTTCTTTCAATGAGGTGTTTTTGTTAGATGTTTTTTTGAAACTCCTACTCGTTAGGATGAGTTTCATTTTCCAAATATCTTATATTGCTATTACTTGCTATCAGTGTTTTTTCCATCTTTTTTTAGCCGAGGGTCTAGTAAAAGCAATCTCTCTGCCCTTTCCGGGTAGGAGTAAAGTTGCGTACATCCTACCCTCCTAATACCCTACTTGTGGAATTACACTGGGTTGTTATTGTTGTTGTTATTAAATCTATCTCAACTTATTTTGGTAGATTGCTAATCGATTGCTATTTCCCATTCTTAACCTAGTCATCTAAGTGAAGTAAATATTTGTTTGCTCCTAAGTATGTGTAGAACTTAAGTTAATTTGTAATTCCATTCTTGAAGTGTTCCCTTGTTTGTTTGTTAATTTTTTTAATAAATGTTTGCTTTTTGTTTTATTATTTGTTTGCCATCAGCTTCCATTTCCGACAAAAATTTCCCTGTAGAGTAATTGAAATACCAACTTGATTTTGAATTGGAGTAGACTTTTTTTAGAATGAGCAATAGCTAGTTTAATTAGGAGAAGTTCCATAGCGTCAACTAAGCAGTAAGTTTTTTCATATGATAATTTATTTATTAGTATGAATTAGTTTAAATTGGAAATAGTTTCATAGCATAGTTATTAGCCAGTGAAGGTACATAGCGAAAAGGAAGATAAAGGGAGTGATAACAAGTAGCTGCTAAATCATACGACCCGCGGCAGTTCTAACTCATGTGAGTGGAATTGAGAAGTTGACTCTAAATTTGGAATCTCTTAATGTCATAAACATATTTATTTATACCAAAGTCCAAATGTATTTTGAATTTCTTTTTTATGACATGCGCCACACTTTCATCGACATTATGGCTCTACACCATTTCATTTTTCTAACTGACCACGTTGCAGTGTAACCTTGACATGTATGTACAACTTAAAAAAAATTATCTGGTGGCTGGGTACGTGTTATATTGTTTCAAGTATTCTCATATTATCTTATCAACCCGTGCATTGTATTAGTAATATCAAATTTGGGGATGTAAGCTTCATTGCAATAGCTAGCACCACTTTGAAAATTCTGAATTATCATCATTTATGGTAGAGCCTCATGATTAAATGCTATAATTTCCCAGGAAAAAAAGATAAGAATTTGAAAAGATACCTTTTGTAATGTTCTTCTTTCAGCATGTAGATGGATCTATTTTTATTTAATCTTTTAGCTTTTGTTGTTTTTTTTTTGAGAAATTTTGTGCGATGAAACTCTAAGTAAGTTACGAGTTAGCAATTTATTTGTATGATATTATGTGATTAATCAATCACTCTTGGTAGAAGATTAACTAATGTTTTGTGATTCTTTTTTCTTTTAAATTTGTTTTATGTGACTGTATATATGTGTATGTTATTTTTCAGATTTAATCTGGTGCTCGTTAGTAGAAAAGATAATTTGGTTAACTGTGAATCTGACTGATGCTCGTTAGTAGAAAAGATAATTGGTTTGGTTACTGTGAATTGTTCGTTGTAAAAACATAATTGGTTAACTATGAATCTGGCTAGTGCTTGTTAACTATAATTGAGATACATCATAGACGATTCTATTTGAACTTGCTTTAGATTTCAAGGATTTAGATAACTAGTGTTAGTTGCACAATGAACTTGTATCTCAGCTTTCACAAATAGTAGAAGTTACAAAAGTACCTATATAAAGGAGGAGTATTTCACCCGGTTACCTATGTAAAAGAGCAAAAGTTCAAGATTAGCTAAGGAACACAGCAACATTGGCTACGAGCTCTGAGTTGTTGAAATATTTATGCTTTCTTTCATCCTAAATATAATTAAATTCATGATACGTATTTCAGCTTAGTTTGGTCAAGTTGCGGATATGCTTGTCTCTCGTGCTTCTTGTTATGAGTTATATTAAAGTAAAAATGTTTTATTAGAAGTTTATTTAAAATTTAAATACTAGTGAGTTTTGCATTAAGAAGCAGAATGTTAATATAGATTAGAGGTGTAGCTTATAAATACAAGTATAACAAAATATATTGCACTATGTTACTCTAGATGAGAATGCCAAAAAGTATATTTGACAAGCGTATCTAGTTATCTCATCCTGCTCATGGCGTTGTTAGTTGGAACAATTATTTGTCTCCCCCTCTCCCTCCAATAGATTGTTTGGTTGCTTCTATGGATTGAGTAGAGAATTACTGAACCAAAAGGTATTTCAAATTTAGAGAGGTTGTCAAAATTTATCTATGGTTTAGCTATTCCACTAAATTATTAAGCCAAGTTGATGCTTTTGTGTCTCTGACTCTCCGTAACAGAGTGATGTTAACACATGCCTGTGTATATGCTTGTTATGATTTTGAAGTCTTTTTATTAATACTTTTTTTAACTTTGTTCTTTCAGGAGATTAAGAATTTGAAGTTTCAAGAAATTGTCCCATAAGAAAGTGCAGAGCAAGTATAAGCATCTGCAAATATTAAAAAACAAGTTGAAGCACAAGAGAGAAATGTTTCCATTTTCTTTAGAGTTGTTTAAAGATGTTCTCACCTATACATGAATTCTGTTTTCTTTTGTTAGGAGTTGACAATATACTATCATACAAATTGGATAGGTATATTCCTGTAATATGACAATTTAGTTCTTTGTAATAGACTATGAAATTTATATGGACATATATAATTGTGTCTTTTGAGATGTGTCTGTGTATCTAAACCCTAAAAGATTTAATTTCTGATTGATTTGGTAGATTAATAGACAACTTGCTAAAGTTAGAGAACTTTTAACGACCAAATTTGTTGTCGTAATTACAAGATTTAATGACCAGTATTACAAGCAGCGAAGGGAAATGTGGCCGCTAAAAGGATCTACAACGACCGGAATTTTTGCTATCGCTAAAGGTTCTTTAACTACCGACGTGGGATCGGGTCATAAACTTTTAACGTCGGGGCTTTTAGCGACCGGCGACGACTGGTTTTTCCCGGTCGTTATTGACTAACAACGACTGGATTTGGGCTTTTAACAACCAAATTTCCCTTCGCTAATGACTTATTTTCTTGTAGTGTTCGAGAGGCTTCAGAACCCTTAGGAAACATTCCACATTCTTGAATTCTTATCGTGCGAATTCAGTTATTCAGCCAAAAGCGTAACTCTTTGAATTCCTTTCATGTATTCGAACGCGCACGCGAGCGCTTGGTATCAGTTGCTCGTCGTCGGCTTGTGACTTCCATGGGCGAGATGTGATTTTTAAAATGTTAATAATGGGCTAGTCGGAAGGACTTGAGGCCGGATTTTGTCTGTGGCTTGAGTGTTGAGATTTCATTTGGGTGAGCACATGTGTTGGGGGACTTATATGTCCGTTTGTGTCCTGATTGATGGAACTTTGTGACTAGATGACTATATGGTGAGTGTGATCGGATAGTTAGATGTATTCAGGTTGTTCGATTGTGACCAAAATGAATTGGTGGGAGATGTGGCAAGAACCATTGATTATTTGACTTATGTATTGTTAGAATATGCTTCGAGTTATGAGTATTGAAGGACCTCTCATGTAGTTTAGTTGTGGATTGAAGTGGGTTTTCCTATTATGTTTAGAGTTACTGTGATGTCTTTTGAGCTGACCAATGCTCCAGTAGCATTCATGTATTTGATTTGCGGTGTATTCAGGCAGTGATTGCACTCCTTGTTATTGTATTTATTGATGGCATCCTGTCATACTCACGTAGCTAGGGATTGCATACTCGGCATTTGATGATGGTATTACCAGGATATAGGGAGGAGAAGCTTTGTGCGAAGTTCTCCAAGTGTGAATTTTTGGCTCAGTTCAGTAGCCAACCAAATTTCCCTTCGCTAATGAATTATTTTCTTGTAGTGTTCGAGAGGCTTCAGAACCCTTAGGAAACATTCCACATTCTTGAATTCTTATCGTGCGAATCCAGTTATTCAGCCAAAAGCGTAACTCTTTGAATTCCTTTCATGTATTCGAACGCGCACGTGAGCGCTTGGTATCAGTTGCTCGTCGTCGGCTTGTGACTCCCATGGGCGAGATGTGATTTTTAAAATGTTAATAATGGGCTAGTCGGAAGGACTTGAGGCCGGATTTTGTCTGTGGCTTGAGTGTTGAGATTTCATTTGGGTGAGCACATGTGTTGGGGGACTTATATGTCTGTTTGTGTCCTGATTGATGGAACTTTGTGACTAGATGACTATATGGTGAGTGTGATCGGATAGTTAGATGTATTCAGGTTGTTCGATTGTGACCAAAATGAATTGGTGGGAGATGTGGCAAGAACCATTGATTATTTGACTTCTGTATTGTTAGAATATGCTTCGATTTATGAGTATTGAAGGACCTCTCATGTAGTTTAGTTGTGGATTGAAGTGGGTTTTCCTATTATGTTTAGAGTTACTGTGATGTCTTTTGAGGTGACCAATGCTCCAGTAGCATTCATGTATTTGATTTGCGGTGTATTCAGGCAGTGATTGCACTCCTTGTTATTGTATTTATTGATGGCATCCTGTCATACTCACGTAGCTAGGGATAGCATATTCGGCATTTGATGATGGTATTACCAGGATATAGGGAGGAGAAGCTTTGTGCAAAGTTCTCCAAGTGTGAATTTTTGGCTCAGTTCAGTAGCATTCTTGCGACACGTGGTGTCCAGTGAAGGTATCCATGTGGTCAGACGAGTGTGAGTAGAGCTTCCAGAAGCTCAAGAATTCCTTGACCACAACTCCAGTATTAGTATTTCCATCCGCTTCATGTTTTTATACCGCTTAATGGGATGTTTTGAAGGCGAGCAGTGGTTGTGTTCTAATGTAGAAAGGTATAATGATTGCATGATAGCTATGATTTTCGGAGGGTATAGAGAGATATTAGTTGAGGCTAAGCAGGCAGAGGTATCTCCTGCGGGTTGTCCCGAGGTGTGTGGTCCTTATGTTGAGCGGTAGTAAGTTTCTACCAGTAAACGATGTATGTTGTAATTTGAGTTTAGATCGCTTGTGGAAGTTGGCATGACCATTTCAATGGTGGATACAAGATTTGCATACGATTTGAGGGTTAGATGGTTTGGGTCATATAAGCTTATGGAGGATTTAGTTGAACCTCACCACCATATGGTGGCAGTGTTAGTGTATGGGCATCATGAGTTATTGTTTGTCTTGATATTTGTCTTTGAGCCAAGTGGGGGAGTTTGTTAATTATAAGTTGATTACACGATTATGTGTTGTATTGGTTTCAGTTCAAGGTATGTTGGTGAATCAGTTATGACTTGCAAAGGTGGAGTTTGGGAACGACTCGAGTGATGGAAATTTCTTCGATACAAGTTGTAATGTACCTTACGGATAGTGTAATTCATTGAATGATAGAGTCGTGATGTTAAGTGTAGAGTGTGCAATGCATGAGTGTGCTTGTTGCTTCAAAGGGGTGGATTACTTTCCTAGTATGTGAATTGCAAGCGGGGTCAGGCTGTTCTGTCTACTTGGTTAGTGTAATTGAAATTGCGTAGAGTACATGACGTTCAAGAATGGTTCAGACGGATTCAAGGTTATATGTAGCGATCGAGGACCTTCAAGGTGTGAGAAGGGCTAGAATTGAGATTTACGGGGAAGGTGTCAAGGCTTGTGATGTATTTTCATTATCATGGATTATATCCATCAGTATAAGGAAAATGAAGGTAATGACTTTAAGTTCGCAGGAAGTCTCTTTAGGATAAGTATTTCTAATGTGGTGCATTCAGGTATAATTGAGGGAGTATTCAGCGGCTTATGAGCCTTAGACGGTATATTTTATGCTAGGGTTTCGTGCGGTGAGTCGGGATTGAGAATTTCGGTATTATGGCAAGAAAAGTATCAGTTTGAAGGTAAGTCAGAAGGAACTTGAATGACTAGGACAACTTAGTAGTAGTTCGGGTTGGCATGATAAACGATGAGGGATATGATTAGTTCTGTGGGTGTTGTGAAGTAACGAGTTGTTACAGGCGTTCTTAGCAATTCTCTTGGAATTTGGTGGCATGCGTAGCTTGGTTGAGTTAGAAGGATTCAGTCCTGACGGGTTGGTGTTGTACAAATGTGATTCGGGAGTTCTTGATGATTTCTACCATGGTTGGAGATGTATATTTCTACTGGAGTGAGGGCCATGTGATGTATAGTGATTTTGCTTCTAAATGGGATCAATGGAAAGTTCTTGGACAGTTGGGAAGGGAGCATGAATTTCTCATATTTATCATATGATTTCATGGTGTATGCGGTATTTTGTGTATAGTGGAGAGTGGCATATGTGAGGTCACGGTTCAGTTCTGGAAGGAAGGTCAGAACTGGCAGTTTCAGATGATTAGGTAAAGGATACCACTATTGGGTGGCTGGATGAGAGTATACATTCATAAAGGACAATGTGTTTAAGTCAATGTGTTTGAGTAAGGGTGCTTCATTGGTGTCACGTCGCTCTTTTGTTTGATCGACTGCCGATATTCAAGTTTGTTGGTGGCACAGAAGGATTATAGGAGTACCCCGTGGAATGACTGGGTATTGGAGACATGTTATATATTTGAGTGGTGGAATTGGGATCGGATATGGTAATTGGTGCGCCTCATCGATTTTGAGACTGGGAGTTTTCATGGACAAATTATATTTATAGTTGTGAACTACGAGGATGCGAGCAAATCTAGTCAAGTGTTAGTATAGGTCATGATTAAGTCATTATGAACCTTTCGAGAGTTCTCTACCTGTTGTGTATGACCAGAGTTGATTTAGAATATAATTATTGGTAGGCCAGTATGGGTGTGTTTTCTACACTGAGTCGGTATTATTGACTCCGAATAGCTATTGTTGAGGGGTGTACCATTCGACTACCACTGAGTTTATTCGTGTTCTGGAGTGATCTATGAGTTACCTTTCGATGTTTCGAGGAGTTCTGATCGTTGGTTATATATGTGCATAGGGTGTAGTTCTATCGGGGCTTTATAGCGAGATTTGAGTAAGGTATGTAATTGGGTGTTGCGGGATTTAGACGTGTTGGTTATGTTCTTTCTGGTTAGGGTTGAATGGTATCGTCCGATTTTCCCCGTGGTTATGGCAATGCACTTTGAGTAATTGACGTCGAATTTTGCATGGTTTTTGATTTTGAGCAAGGTGTCTTGGAGTATGTCATGTGGTCCAGCGGTTGGATGGGATCACGCTTTGTAGCTGAGTTAGGTAGAGGTATGATCCTTGGTGTCGAATTTGTGTGATATGATTTCACGATGTGTATCAGGCTTTTAGCATGATGTGGTAATGGCAAGAGTAATGGCAGGATAGTCCTCTCGTGTGAGTCTTCTCTATTTTATGAGTTGAGCCCTTGGGATGTTGTTATTGAGTGCACGAGTTGCACAAGTTATGGCTCTGGATGGTATTGATGCTGATCGAACGAATGGTTGCTGGTTTCTATGTTTTTCTTTCATCATTGACACCACATGAAGGTGTTAAAGCGGGGCTTTGTTTGATAAGAGGTTATTTGCCGGTATTGGGTTGTCATGAACAGCTATAATGATTAGGAGTTATCACTATAGGTGGTTGAGTCATGCGGTATATTATGTGATTTCATCTTGTGTTGCAGATATGGCTTAGTACAACGTGTTCAGACTATTTCAGCTTATGATCGTGGAATTTTGATCTTGTAAATTGATTCAGAAGTGAAAATGTAGTTCTAAGGTTTATGGGTCAGGATTTGATAATGAAATTTCAGTTATGTTGTGTTATCAAACATAGATGGGGTAGGGTGATGTGGGATCACCTCCGAATATGTACATGGTAGGTTACACAGTAATTTTTGGTGGTGTTGGAACCGCTCTAGACACGTTCGATGACGAACGTATGTTTAAGTGGGGGAGAATGTAACGACCCGGTCGGTCGTTACGTAGAACTTGCATTAAAACTACTGTTATTGACTTGTCATAGGTTGGTTATACTGTTCTTGATGTGTTAGAGTTGGTAGGCTCGTAATCAGAAAGTTTGTGGTGAGAATTTAGCCATTTAGTCTTAAAAATTGCCTTAAAATGGAAAAAGTCGACTGAGAGTTGACTTATTGGTAAACGACCTCGAAATGTGTATTTTATGGCTCGAATAGCTTCGTTAGGTGATTTGGGACTTAGGAGTGTGTCCGGAATATATTTGTGATGTCCGGTGTAGAATTAGGCTTGAATTGGTGAACTTAGTTTTTGGGTGATTTCCGGTCGGCAGTGGAAATAGGCTATCGGGGTCGGAATGGAATTCCGACAGTTGGAACAGGTTCGTAATGTTATTTTGGATATGTCTGCAAAATTTCAGGTCAATCGGAGTTGTTTTGGATAGTTTCGGCATCGTTGGTGGATTTTAGAAATATCAAAGTTCTTAGGCCTGAATCCGATGTAAAATTGGTGTTTTGATGTTAATTTTAGTGTTTTGAGAGTGCAACTAAGTTTGAATGATCATATTTGAGATGTTGGTATGTTTGGTTGGCTCCCGAGGGGCTCGGGATTGATTTCGGATGGTTAGCGGGATGTTTGGAACTTGAAATATGCAGCTTCAGCTGCTGGTGCTGGTGTAACCGCACCTGCGGAAGTTTGACCGCAGGTGCGGGCCCGCAGGAGCGACCAGAGCACCGCAGGTGCGGAATTGAGATTCTCAGTAGAGAATCGCAGGTGCGGGAGGAGGATCGCACCTGCGAAGTCGCAGGTGAGGAGAAGAGGCCGCAGGTGCGGAAGTTAGCCGCTTAAGGGAAGTCGCAGGTGCGTACCTGGGACCGCATGTGCGCTTAAGTGGCCGTAGGTGCAAAACAACTGTTCAAAAAATATAAGATAAACCCTTCGCGACTTAAACCCTTTTTATACCATTTTTGTACGGACAAAGAGCTCTTGAGGCGATTTTTGAAGAGGGAAATCGGTGTTCTTCATAGAGGTAAGTATTTTGATCATTAAAACTCGTTTATGGGTGATTATAGAACATAATCGCGGTACTAAATTCATGAAAATCGGTAGAAAAAAGTGAGTTTAGGGCTTGAGATTAAGAGAGCTTCAGGGGTCGATTTGAGGGGTCAAACGAACTCCCATTTTGGTGTTCTTTATATGTACGGACTCGTGAGAGGACGAAGAACACTTTTGTATAAAAATTTCTGAGTTTAGGGACGCAATCCCGGGGGTCGGGTTTTGGCCAATTTCGGATTTCTGAGTTAAATTTGATATCTTTCGATTGGAAATTGTTCCTTAGGCACATATTGATGATAAAAATCTGAACTTGGTAGATTTGGAGCCTTCGGAGGTTGATTCGAGAGGCAAGCGTGTTGTGGAATAGTTCCGGTCTAGTTTTGAGGTAAGTAATGTCTTTAAATCCTGTCCTGAGGGTATGAAACCCTGGACAATGCACCCTTTCACGGGCTTTGAAATGCAAAGGTTGAAACCTTGGGGATATATTCCTTACTGAGACAACTATTGAGTTGCGAAACGGATTTTAAAGCTTATTTCCAATATTACTATATATACTTGATATGATTTGGGCTATAAGCCATGCTTGGGGCCTAGTGTCGATTTGTTTAACCCTTGGGGGATGTTTTACTATTTTCCTCACTGATACGTTATTATTTTCACTCAGTCTTTTCTGTGAAATTGTTTTGACACTCAGAGTATTTCGATACTACTTCTTGAAAAATGAACCACTGTTTTTGGGTCGAGAACCCGATATATTTATGGTCCGAAGGGCAAGTTGAGAGTGTCTTACTAAGTGAGGCTGCTGGCCTATATTGTGAGGATGTTATGATATGAGTGTGGCTATTGGCCAATATTGTGAGTGATTTATGCCATGATGTGGCTTATTATAGCACTTGGGCTGTTGGAGCCCCTCCGGAGTATGTAGACACCCCCAGTGAGCGCAGGTACCTAATAAGTGATGCCCGCGGGGCATATGTTGAGTGATTGTGAGGTTGCCTAATGGGCAAAGTGATTGTGAGGTTGCCTGATGGGCAGAGTGATTGTGAGGTTGCCTGATGGGCTAATACTGAAAGATATTGTTACGAGAAATGATTATGGCCCGAGGGGCAGTTTTATGAAGATTTTTACTGAGTTAAACTATGATTTACTTCCTTTTCAAACTGGTTTTTACTGAGAATTTTACTGAGATATACTGATATGACACTTGGTTCAAAGGATTTCTGGAAACTGATTTCGAACTTATGTATTTGATGAATACTACTTGGTGACTTGGTGTTTTACTGGCTTTTGTGAAATTGTGTATCTGTATTGTGTGTTTTATATTTTTCAGACTGTGATTTATTTTCATTACTACTGAGTTGGCGTACTCATAAAGACTCCCTGTGCCTCTGTGCACAGATTCAGGTACCGGTTTGGAGCAGTAGCTTCCTTGTTCGTTAGCAGCAGTTCACGGGATTTTGAGGTAGCTGTCCAACGTCCACAGCTTCTCCATTTCCCTTCCTTATTTAGTCTTAGCATTTGATTCAGAGACATATATTATAGTTTTAGCAGAGTTAGATTTATTTATTCTTAGATGCTCATGACTATTGACTCCAGTTCTTGGGAGGTTTGTTTAGGCTAATATGGGAACGCTAATACTTATTTATATTATTGATGCTATGGTTGCATGCTTATTATTAAATTGTGAACTATTATAATTGAACAAATGCGTAGTAAAGTGATGGTTGGCTAGCCTAGTTCCACGATAGGCGCCATCACGGCCTGTTAGGATTTGGGGTCGTGACACTAGTTGGGTTACTATATTTGACATTGATCGCTTACACTATTTTTGTCACGACCCCAAATCCTAACAGGCCTTGATGGCGCCTATCGTGGAACTAGGCTAGCCAACCCTCACATTACTACGCACTTGTTCTCATTTAACAGTTCATAATGCAAAATAAACAACAATTCAATAAAGAATAATTTATATAGGTCTTACGCCCCCAATAATAACCTAACAACTCTAAACATCCTCCCAGAACTGGAGTCAATAGTCATGAGCATCTAAGAATAATTAAATATAACTCTGCTAAAACTACAATATAAGTCTCTGAATTAAGAGCTAAAAACATAATAAGGAAGGAAAATGGAGAAGCTGTGGACGCTGGAAAGCTACCTCGAAATCCCGTGACTGCTGCTAACGAACCTGCGTCAGCTACTGCTGTGAGCTCGTACCTGGATCTGTGCACAGAGGCACAGGGAGTCTTTATGAGTACGCTAACTCAGTAGTAATGAAAAGAAATCACAGTCTGAGAAATATAAAGCACACAAACAAATACACCGTTTCAAAGAAACTATTACAAACATCAAGTCACCAAGTAGTATTCAGCAAATTCATAAGTTCAAAAACCAGTTCCAAACTCCTTTGAAAAACAAGTAAATATCACTATATCTCAGTGAAATCCTCAGTAAGACTCAGTTTGAAAACAAAGTGAATCATAGTTTGAAACATAGTAAAACCATTATAAACGCGCCCCTCGGGCTAAAATCATTTATCGTAACCATGCCCTCAGGCATTCCCTCAATCACTTAGTATCAATCATCACTCAATATCAGCCCCGGTGGCAATCATCATCACTCAATCGGTATCGGCGCTCACTGGGGGTGTGTTACAAATTTCGGAGGGGCTCCTACAGCCCAAGCGCAATAATAACATAAGGCCTGGAAGCCTTCTCATCTCTCTCATGAGGCTTGGAAGCCGCCTCACAGCTCTGATAAGGCCTGGAAGCCTCCTCACATCACTCATAAGGCCTGGAAGCCTCCTCACCTCTCTCATAAGGCCTGGAAGCCTCCTCACATCACTCATAAGGCCTAAAAGCCTTCTCACCTCTCTCATATGTCTTGGAAGCCTCCTCACAATATAGGCCTGAAAGCCTCACTTAGTCAGACACTCTCAATTAGCCCTTAGGCCATAAATAAACCGGGTTCTCGACCCAAAATAATGTTTCATTTTTCAAGAAAAAATATCAAAATACTTTGAGTGTCAAAACAATTTATTAGGAAAACACTTAGTGTAAATCACAACATATCAAGTAAGGAAACATAGTAAAATAGTTCCCCAAGGGGTAAACCGATCGGCACTAGTCCCCAAACACGGCTTATAGCCCAAGTCATATCATAATAAAATTGTACTAATTAAGCATAGGCTTAAAAGTCGTTTAGCAACTCAATATTCGCCTAAACAGGAAAGATGTTTCCAAAGTTTCCACCTTTTTATTTCAAAACCCGTGAAATGGTGCATAGTCCGGGGTTTAATACCCTCATGACAGGATTTCAAGACATTACTTACCTCAAAACTAGCCCGGAATTATTCCGCAACACGCTTGCCTATCGAATCAACCTCTGAAGGCTCCAAATCTACCAAGTTCAGATTTTTATCATCAACATATGTTTAAGGAATAATTTTCAATTGAAAAATATCGAATTTAACTCAAAAATCCGAAACCGGTAAAAACCCGACCCCCGACCCCGCGTCCCGAAACTCAAAATTTTTTTACAGAAAAGTGTCCTTCATCTTCTCACGATTCCGTACATATAAAGAACAACAAAAATCGGAGTTCGTTTGACCCCTCAAATCGACCCTTGAAGGTCTCATAATCTCATGCCCCAAAATCCTATTTTTCTACTGTTTTTCATGAATTAAAGGCTGGGATTATGGTCTATAATCACCCATAAACGAGTTTTAACAATCAAATTTCTTACCTCTGTGATACCCAATGATTTTCTCCTTCAAAATTCGTCCACAAAGCTCCTTGTCCGTACACAAATGGTGAAATAAGAGTTTAAGTCGCGGAGGGTTTAATTATATATTTTTGCCCAGGTATTTCTACATCTGCGACCTACTTACTCGCACCTGCGGCTTCGCAGGTGTGATGCTCCTTCCGCGCCTGCGATCTTTACAGGTCTCCCCCGACTTCCGCACCTGCGACTCGACCTCCGCATCAGCGACCTCGCGGGTGCGACCATCCTCTCGCACCTGCGGAAACTCTCCAGCCCCGCCAAGTCTCGCACCTACGGCTCCCTACTCGCCCCTGCGAGACCGCAGCTGTGATCCCGCACCGACGGTCAAACTTCCACAGGTGCGGAAATCTCTGTGATTCCACACCAGCAGCTTTTTGCTGAAATTTCCAACTTCTGAAATTCCCGTTAACTATCCGAAATCAATCCCGAGCCCCTCGGGACCCCAACCAAATTTACCAACATATCCCATAACATCATTCAAACATAGTTTCACTCTCAGAACACCAAAACTAACATCAAAACACCAAATTTACATTAGATTAAAGCCTAAGAACTTTGATATTTCTAAAATTCACCAATGATGCCGAAACTATCCAAATCAACTCCGAATTACCTGAAATTTTGCAGACAAGTCCAAACTGACATTACAAACTTGTTCCAACTGTCGGAATTCCATCCGACCCCGATAGCCTATTTTCCACTGCCGTCCGGAATCGCCAAAAACTAACATCCGCCAATTCAAGCCTAATTTTACACCGGACATCACAAAATTATTCTAAACTAACTCCTAAGTCCCAAATCACCTAACGAATCTATCCGAGCCATAAAATCTGCATTCCGAGGTCATTTACCAATAAGTCAACTCTTAGTTGACTTTTCCCATTTTAAGGTTATTCGTAAGGACTAAGTGCCTGAATTCTCATTTAACCATTCCGATTCCAAGCCTATCAACTCTAACACATTAATAACAGAATAACCAATCTATAATAAGTCAATAGAAACAGTTATAATGCAGATTTTTACGTAACGACAGACCGGGTCGTTACATTCTCCCCCTCTTAAACAAACGTTCGTCCTCGAACGAGTCTAGAAATATACCTGGAGTCTCAAACAAGTGCGGATATTTGCTCTGTATCTCCCGCTCGGTCTCCCAAGTAGCCTTCTCTACTGGCTCACCTCTCCACTGCACCTTCACTGATGCTATCTCCTTAGATCTCAGCTTTCTGACCTCACAAGCCAAAATTGCTACAAGCTAAACCTCGTATGACATATCACCCTCGAACTGAACTGTGCTGAAATCTAACACATGAGACGGATCACCAACATATTTCTTGAGCATCGACACATGAAACACCGGATGGACACTCGACAAGCTGGATGGCAAAGAAAGTCTATAAGCCACCTCTCCAACCTTCTGAAGCACTTCAAAAGGACTGATAAATCGCGGACTCAGCCTTCCTCTATTTTCGAACCTCATAACACCCTTCATGGGTGATACTTTTAGTAGTACCTTCTCACCTTCCATAAATGATACATTTCGAACCTTCCGATCCGCATAGCTCTTATGTTTAGACTGCGCCGTGCGAACTCGCTCCTGAATCAACTTCACCTTCTCCAACGCATCCTGATTCAAATCTGTGCCCAATAACTTAGCCTCACCGGGCTCGGACCAGCCAACCGTAGATCTACACCTCCTACCATATAAAGCCTCACACGGGGCCATCTGAATACTGGATTGATAGCTATTACTATATGCAAACTCCGCTAATGGCAGAAACTGATCCCATGGACCACCAAAATCAATCACACAAGCCCGTAGCATATCCTCCAATATCTGAATTGTCCGTTCCGACTGCCCGCCGGTCTGAGGGTGAAACGCAGTGCTCAACTCTACATCAGTACCCATACCTTTCTGTACGGCCCTCCAAAACTGAGATGTGAACTGAGTACCTCTGTCAGAAATGATAGAAA
>ML250666.1:299-21132 GCA_005239495.1 Nicotiana undulata
GGCATATGAGTTGGGGTAACCTGGCCGAGTTAGCTTCACTAGCACAGATTCAATTTTTGGAGATGTTTTGAGGGAGGTTGCACCTCAGTTCCTTGGAATGTTCGGTGCGCGGAGTTTGAGAAGTTGCGTCAGGGCGCCATGTCACTATTAGGGTATGCCGTTAGATTCAGTGAGTTGGCCAGATATACACCTCGTTTGGTTGCTTCAGTTAGGAGATGAGTCCGTAGAGTCATTGAGAGATTCAGACATGATATTCGGTTCAGTAGGACTCGAGAGTTAGAGTAGAATGCCTCGTTTCAGCAGGTAGTGGGGATCGCTCGCCGGTTAGAGAGCCTGTGGGACCGGGAGCGAGAGGACATATGAGATCAGTATTGATTGAGAGTTGTACCTATGGGATTTTGTTTGATAGATCCTTTATATGTTTCTATTTTCATAGTCGGTCGTTTCGTTATGTGTTTCCTTAGTTCAGTTGCGGGATCTGTGTCCGGTGGTGTTAGTTGTGGCTTGGTGATTCGGGTGTTTAATAATGAAGTCTTCGTGTTTAGTGCATCGCTATCATTACTATGAGGTTTGGAACAGAATTCGTTCAGATGTGAGGCTAATTTCCAATATTGAGTTGATATCGGGCAGCTATTGTGAACGGAAGTGTTATTTGAGCCTACGTGTGATGTGCTATGTTGTGTGGTCATGCATGGGTGTAGTCATGAGTGGATGCAGCTGGTTGAGGCTAATGCCGGATATGGATTTAGAATCGGGTCTTTTGTGAATGAGTAGAAGGTGAGAAGTAGAGGTATGAGGCTTATCGGTGGTGATGTGAAGGCTATATTGCAGTTGTGATTGTTTCATCAGGCTTATGTGGGATTACCCGAGAGTACGTGTTAGAAGTGTACAATCAGTGATTGGATGAGTTCAAGGTGAATCTTGGCACATTCAAGGACAAACGTTTGTTAAAGAGGGGGAGAATGTAACGACCCGACCGGTCGTTTCAAGAATTTAAGCTCTGTTTGGTTGTATAAGATCATAAACAACTCCACATTTTGTATATCGACCTGCGTGGGTGGTTAGATTCAGTTACCGGATAATTCGTGGTCGAATTGGGAGAAACATTTCAGTTTTGGAAGCTTGAGTGATGAAAGTTGACCGGAGGTTTGACTTTTATGTAAACGGCCTCGGAATGAGTTTTGGTTAATGTCAACAGTTTCGTATGATGATTTAGGACTTAGACGTGCGTCCGAAATTGGATTTGGAGGTCCGTAGAGGGATTTGAGGTAATTTGGCGAAAGTTAGAATTTCAGCGATTCGGCCGATAGGTGAAATTTTGATATCGGGCTCAGAATAGAATTTCGGGACTAGCTGTAGGTCTGTTGTGTTATTTGAAAATTGTCTGCAAAATTTCACGTCATTCCAGGTTGAATTGATATGTTTCGACGCGAGTTTTGATAATTGAAGTTTTGAAAATTCATGAGTTTGATTTTTGGTTTGATTCGTCGTTTTGGTGATGTTTTATGTGATTTGAACCCTCGAGCGAGTCCGTGATAGGTTATATGACTTGTTTATGTGATTAAACGGGGTCCCGGGGGTCTCGGGTGCTTTTCGAATGGGCTTCGGGTCATTTCTCCCCATTTTTGAACTGTTGTTCTGGTGTCTGATGCCCTCTTCCGTGATCGCATAGCTCCAGTTGCGATCGCGTAGTGTAAAAACTAGACCAGCCATATTTCTCTTCTCCGCGTTCACGTATTCACCCACGCGATCGCGTAGTTCTGTGTGTTCATTCATCGCGTTCGCACCTCCTTTTACGCGATCACATTGTTGAAGCATGGCGTTGAGCACTGGTACATATTACTCTTCGCGTTCGCCTATCTCTCCTCGTGTTCGCAGTAGCCTTCCCCTTTACATTCTGCGATCGCATTCACCAACTCGCAGTCGCGTAGAGCATTTCTTTGGGCAGTGGCTTTTCTTCTTCGCGATCGCATTACTTCTCTCGCGATCGCGATGCCTTAAAACCCTGGGCAGATTATAAGTTTCAAAAATCGAGGGTTAAGCCATTTTAAACATATTTTGACTTCTAGAGCTCGGTTTTTGGCGATTCTTTGAGGGTTTTTCACACAAATCGAATGGGTAAGTGTTCTTCCACTTATATTAATTATATTTCATGAATTAGTTCTTGTTTTTATCATTTCATTTGTGATTTAAGTTGAGGAAGAATGTGGGTTTTGAAAGAAAATTTCTAAAATGAAAAATCATGATTTGAAGGACCAAATGGTATCGGAATTTGATAAATTTAGTATGGTTGAACTCGTATAGGGACGGGTAATCGGATTTTGTAAAATTTGTCGGGTTTCGAGGTGTGGGCCCGGGGGTCGACTTTTGGGTCGATTTTCATAATTTTGTAAAGATTGAAACTTTATTATTCGGGATAGTTCCTTATATGTTTTATGTGTATTTTGAATTTGTTTTAGTTGATTTTGAGCCATCCAGAGGTATTTCCGCCCGAGAAGTTCACTTTTGAGTACCGTGTTGTCGTCTTTGATGTATGTATCTTGCCTAACCTTGTGGGGGGGAACTACCCCTTAGGATTGAGTCTTCTTTGTTGATTTTAGTCCGTTTATGCGAGGTGACGAGTGCGTACTCGGAATTATTTGCTAATAGATTGACCTTTTAGGATTCGTAGGTTCTTATGTTACCTGTGTATGAATGGTAATTGTTACATTTGAACCCTTGGTTGTTAATTTCATCCTATCCTGCTTAAATTAGAATTACTTGCTTTTGGATTCCTTCGTTGGCTATTTGATCTTAATTGACTTAACTGAGTATTTTACCTCCTTTGCTAGCATGCTATATTTCCTTCATAAACTGCCTAATTGACTAGAATTAGTATTACTTGCCCTATAATTGTTTAGCAGTAATTGGAATATCTATACGTTGGTGTCAAGCATGCCCGTGAGTCGTATATTGTGATTTATATGATTCTCCCCTAAGTGCTACTTAGGTTTAGTTAGATAATCATCCATGTTGATGGTACTTCCTTGGTGTTTCCTATTATTGAGCATTGATTCAAGCTGGGTTTTATTCTGTGAAGCTAATTGTTTAGGCAAAATTGTTTATAGTTGTTCTCCCTTGCCGGGATGATTTGGTTTCTTATTGTTGACCTGAATATTATGGATAGGTTGTTATGTCTTGTTTCTCTCTGGTTAAGTTGTGTTCTTTACGCTCATTATTGTCTTTCGGTGGTTATTCCTCGTAAATGAGTTCTACTGTGTTGGTCACTTAAGTTCTTGATTTGATTGGTCGTCGTACATAGCATATCTATCTTTTGTTGCCTTGTGAGTGTTTGGAGATGTACGATGTTTCTATCTTGATGTGGTTGCTATTTATGTACTGCATTGCATATTTAAATTGGGACTACGGACGAGATTCCGGGAGCTTTCCCCCTGTGCCGCATTGCATATTTAAATTGGGACTACGGACGAGATTTCGGGAGCTTCCCCTTGTATTGCATTGCATATTTAAATTGGGACTACGGACGAATTTCGGGAGCTTTCCCCCTGTACTGCATTGCATGACAAATTCTGAGTTACGGACTGAGTTCCGGTGGTTTTATCATTGAGGAGATTTGGATCAAAAGATACATACATATATATATATATTGGAAAGTATTTGTCTTGCAGAAAAATGATATTTGAAAGAGCAGTTACTGGGAAAGTATATTCGAACACCACGTATTTTGAAGGAACTATGTTTTAAAGACTTCTCCTTATAAAGATATATAAATATACATTCAGAGAAAATATGTTTCAAAGAAGATTTCTCTGTTCCGAAATGATTATATCTTTAAAGCTTTCGATATAAACTCACGATTTAAAGGTTTTCACTCGAAGGTTTGACCAGTTTTATTGAGTTATTGGCTAAAGACTGATGTGAATAAATTGATGCAATGCTGAGTTGCTTGTCTTTTATTGGGTTGTGATTCCCGACATTTGGCTTGCATTCTTTCCATCCTCTTTGCGTATTTCTATTATGTTGTCCGTTGATTTTATTTGCTGAATTTTCTTCCGTATTATTCGATCGTACCTTTAATTATATCGAAAAATCTTTAGATAGATATTATGTTTCAGTCATTTTTACATTTATGTCTTTTTACTTATTATACCAGTGGTGTCTTGACTAGTCCTCGTCACTACTTCACCGAGGTTAGTCTTGATACTTACTGGGCACCGCTATGGTGTGCTCATACTACACTTCTGCGCATTTTTGTGTGCAGATCCAGGTAAGTATTTCTATTAGCTGCGTGGATCTTTGATGAGGAGACTCAAGGTAACCTGTTGCTGCGTTCGCAGGCTTCGGAGTCACCTTCTTGTATTTACTATTCATACCCTGTTGTATTCATTCTGATAGTGGTAGTTAGAGGCTTTGAGTAAATTTGTAGAGCTTATGACTTGTATTTCCCGAGTTTTGGGAAATTGTAAACTCTGTCAAGATTTCTGTATCGAGACTGTTATATTTCCTTTATTATTTTTGTTGTTAAGTGAAAATGTTAGGCTTACCTAGTCCCTAAGACTAGGTGCCATCACGATAGCCCACGGGGGGAAATTTGGGTCGTGACAAGTTGGTATCAGAGCTCTAGGTTCATAGGTGCTACGAGTCATAAGCGAGTTTAGTAGAGTTTTGATGATCGGTATGGAGACGGCTGTACTTATCTTCGAGAGGCTATGAGACTATTAGGACAATTTTACTTCCTTTATTCCCATCGTGCGAGTTCATTGACCTTGAAGTTTGAAATCATCATTCCATTCTCTCACCGTTGGTGAGGACACGAGCTGCAGTTCCTGATGATGTTACCCCGAAGAAAAAGTTGCAAGGGTCAAAGATAGAGGCCGACGAGGAGCACGTGCCGCAGTTTAGATGCCTACCAGAGCAGCCGTTGAGAAGCCGCAATAGTTCCAGTGGGGTACAGGTACTGGGGGTGCCTGTTGCTACCCATGTGGGGTAATTGTTGCTATTAGCTCCGAGTTTTGGGAAATTGTAAAGTCGGTCAAGATTTCTATATTGAGACTGTTATATTTCCTTTATTATTGTTGTTGTTCAGTGAAAATGTTAGGCTTACCTAGTCCCTAAGACTAGGTGCCATCACGATACCCAATGGAGGGAAATTTGGGTCGTGACAACCAGTGCTAGAGCCTCCGCCGAATTCGAGGGTCTCCAGCCTTTGGGAAACCCTTATTGCTTCTTTAGAGAAGGCCGACATTGAAGGCAGTTGACCTATTATCATGGCCCCAAGAGAATCGCTCGGGGCGCTCTAACCGATCTTCTGAGTTTCAGAACCAGCCCCGCCCGGTGTAGAAGTTGATGATCGAGAGATCATCTCGAACTTAGGAGACCCGGGACTCATCTCTGGATCCTTCTTTGAAGCCTCCTCAATGCGAGGCTGGGTTATAGCGGTTGGCAGCTCGGAATGAGAGACAACCTCGGCGGCCTTCCGAGGGCGAACTATTAACGCCAGGGTGGCCTCTTCTTCTTCCTCATCATGGTCTCTCAACTTTTGGGTCGCATCCGCCGAGTGACCGACCGCCTTTCTCCTCACCCTTCGAGGTTTGGGTTTAGAAATATCGGATTGCGGAAGGTCCTTTCTCTTCTACTCCTTTTCTGGCCTCGGAGCCGGGGACTTAGCTTCATCACCTTCACTCGAAGGCCTCAGAATAGTATCTTTGGTCAGACCTACATGGAGAAAGATTAGTAATGAAGAAAACGTGCAATTGCTTCGAAATACGTAAGAAAGGATCCTTACCATGGTTCTTGGCCTCCCACCTGCCTTTGGCCAAATCCCTCAAAACTCGTTCAGCACGAGTCGAAGTAGAGGCGAGGTTTTGGATCTAGTCTTTGAAATCAGGCACCGCCTCGAGCATCCAAGGGACAACTGCGTGATTAAAAAGAAATGTTAGGCCAAATCAAAAGAAGCACAGAATCAGAGACCAAATCGTTTCCTTTGGTATTATGTCACATGTCCTCACCCGTATGAATCGGCCCATCCAACCTCGATCTTTATCCCCGTCAATGTTCGAGCATAGAGCCTTTGTTGCTCGGCAGTTGAGCCTAATTAATGAGATGGTTCAAAGTGAACTCTAGCCCCCCGGCCTCGTTGGATTAGAAGCGCAACATGATCACTATGCGCCAAAGTGAAGTGTGGAGCTGACCAAGGGTAACCTCGTACCTCCTGCAGAAGTCAAAAATCATAGGGTCGACGGGGCCCAATGTGAAGGGGTAAATGTAAACACTTAAGGACCCATTCACGTGTGTAGTGATGCTTTCTTCGGGTGTTGGAACATGCACCACTACCTCCAGACCCCATTTGCAATCCTCTTTCTTGGCATCGACGTAGCCTTTGGTAATCGAACACACGTATATCAACACATGTTCGCATCGGCCTGACATCGATGAGGGGTTATCGACTTTAAAGTCGGTTTTATGGACACATGGGCAATGTACGTATTCATAGGGGGCCGGTTCTACCGGCGTCTTATTTCCGGCCGGCCGGGAGGAGGAAGATGGAGCTTTTTCCTTTTGCGAAACCGTTTTGGAGGTTTTTGTCATTGTGTATGTAGAGGAAGTAGAAAGAAGGTGTATAATTGGTGGTTCCGGTGACAACAACGGTGGCGTAATAAGCAGCGATGAGAGAAAGATAAGAAGGATTAAGAACTCAAGAGTTTATGATCAAATCAAAGTTTGAATCAACTAAAGAGGTGGTATTTATAGGTTTAAAACGACGGTTCGGTATCACTAGTGGCCGACCGCCGACTGACATGCATTGATGAGTTTTTGGAAACCGAACCAACGGGACGTTCCGGTCACATCCATCATTTACGTCATGGAGATGACGTCATGATCGAGGTATCGAGGAATCGAGGCTCAAAGCGTTTCTTATCATTTCATTCTAAGAAACACGGGGACTATCTGTATACGGTTAAAATCGACCACACCGGATTTTGCGAGCACGAGGGACTGCCTCGAGAGTTAGTCCGTATCGAAGCGAGTTCGAGATCGAAGAACACAAAGGTTGAGAAATCGAGATCAGGCTAAATCGACACCAAAGTAACAAAATAACAAGATATCCGCAATCGGCCACCATTCTCGGTGGGAATCTCGAAATTAGCAGAACTATTAACGTTTATTGATATCAATGATGTATTTTGCTTCCGAAATTAGAATTATACCTTATTTAAGATTCCTCTAATACATAAAGAGGAACCCTGTTCATTTGTAAGAGGCATGAATCATATACACATTCACTGAGAAATACAAACACTCTGCTCTTTTACTCGCT
Source organism: Nicotiana undulata (assembly GCA_005239495.1). Lineage (NCBI taxonomy): Eukaryota > Viridiplantae > Streptophyta > Magnoliopsida > Solanales > Solanaceae > Nicotiana > Nicotiana undulata. Next base: position 7,618 of record ML250666.1, read on the forward strand.
CTTAATTCTCTATTGTTCTTATTGTTCATATTATTCTTGTGTTCTTATTGTTCTTGGTACTTGATCTCGAGCCTATCCCAGACCGAGGTCGATAACTCGGAATTACGCTGGTTTGATCCATTTCAATCATCTAATTTATTTATTTATCTACTCATTTATTAATTGGCATTGAATCAGATCACGTAACCTTATAATCACATTAAAAATTTAGTTGTTACTCGTATTTCGAGGTAAGCAATCATCCGTCCTTATTGTTGAAACTTGACCAACCATATACATTCTTCAAAGAAGCGGGTTTCTAACTATTGAGGCGCATAATAAATGGCCGTTTGGACATAATAATTGTAAATTTTCAAAAAAATGGTGAAAAATATTTTTAAGTGAAAATGATATTTGAAAATTAGAGTCGTGTTTGGACTATTTTGGGTTGTTTTTGAAGTTTTGTGAGTGAAAATTTTGAAAAAAAAGCTTTTTGGAATTTTTCAAATTTTCAAAAAATTCTAAAATTCCTCTTCAAATAAAAATTAAAAATTCTATAGCCAAACACTCATTCGAAAAAAGTGAAATTATTTAAAAAGAATGAACTTTTTTTTTATGTCCAAACGGGCTCTAAAGCTTTTAGAAGTCGTCGAAAATTTCAACACGATCTTCCTTGGATTTTCATTCTTTTTTCCTTTGTATTATTGAACTTAACATTAACTTCGCTTTGGAGTAAAGTTGGATAAGGTCCAAATCCCAATCCCCCCTCCCCCCTCCCCCCACAAAAAAAAATATAATTACCTTGTGATCTCTATAGTATCAAAAGCTAAATAAAATATTAAAAGATAAAAGGTTTTATTATCAACAATAAAATCATAAAAGAAGAGCTCTCCTTCAATTTTAATGAACAATGCCAAAAATATATTTAATTACATGAAAGACCAACACGTGATATCAGTGATTGTAGATAAAAGTTTAATCAATCATACTTCACTAAAAATAAGTACGTAAATTTATATCATTTGTTTGCACTTAATGGAGGTCTGGATCTTAATCATTCAGATCTCAGACATTAAGTGCGTTTATTTTTAAAGTATGAATCTTAATTATTCAGATCTTAATCATTAAGTGTGTTTATTTTTTTACTTCACAACCACTTAATGGGTCTGAATAGGTCTGTATGATTAAGATCTATAACAGAGACTTAATTTCATTAAGTGGTATCACATATTCATTATTAACTGCGCCACCGCCTAACATTATCAACTACCGCCCTGCCACCACCACCACCATACTCAACCCCCNACAACCGACACTGCCCATTATTATAACCTACCACCACCCATCCACCACCACCTTTCTCAGTCACAACTACTACCACTACCCGCCATTATTAACTATCACCACCCACCACCAAAATCCTCAATCATAATCGCAACCGCTACCAATCACTATTAGCTACTAGCATGGACCACCATCATCAACCAAAACTACAACCAACTACCGCCTCTAGTCGGCATTCACCTGTTAGCCATCACCACCAACAACTATCATATTTTAAAAAGCTATTTATTTTATTGATAGATTATTAGATTAGCTAGTATTTCATTTGAATTTTATGTTTATTAATTTTCAAATAAAGATAAATTTTATACATTCAGATGTTAAAAATCAAACAATCTTAATTATTTCTATTCAGATCTTAATACACATCTTAATATATTTAGATGTGTATTCAGATTCAAATGTCTTAATCTTAATACACATCTTGATATTCAGATGTGTATTTAAATTCAGACGTCTTAATCTTATAAAAAAACAAATGAGGCCTTACTCACCCCCACTTGCCCTCTTCGTTTCTTCGTACTTGAATATATTACCATTCACCCACATAGTTTTTTACGTTGGAAGAAGTTTATAGTAAATCAGTCTTTTTATATTTTAAATATCGGAAATCCAACAGTACACTACTAAAATTTCACTTAAATTTTAGAATGAATAAAAAAGAAGAGGGTAAAAATGACTCAAATTAGACAAGACTATATATGCAAATGCAAGAAAAAATTTGAGTTTCTCAAGTTTGATGCCGTAACAAACAAAAAATTGGTTTTCATATTCTTTAGATATAAGGGACTTTAAGAAGAATTTTATATTTAACTATGCTAATGCACGCAATGATAGTCTTTGTATTACTACCATAGTTTGTTATGCATTAGTTATACATAGGATAATACCAAATAGGGTATATAACTAATGCTTGTAATAGTTATACATAGGTTGAAAAAGTATACCAAACAAGATATTAATAATACACAAAGCTAATGTATGCATTATTTTCTCTAATACACTCCACCAAACGACCTCTTAGGGTTCGTTTGGTTTGAATACGGCTTATGCCGGTATAAGTTATGCTGAGATAAGTTATGCTGGGATTATTGTTTATGTTAGAACTGATTTTAATGATGAAAATAATATATATGTTGTATGTGTAGGTACTCTTGGAACGTGCTCAAGATTGAAGGGACAAATCAAAGAAGACTGGCGGAATAGTTTATGGCTAGATTGAAGAAATCAATCAATCAAAGATATCGAGAATCTAGAAGTAAATCAATCATGCGACTAAATTTGGAAAGAACAAGATTCTAGGAAGATGCTCGGCGCCATCAAAGGAAGTCACCAGCGCATCGTCATCAGCCATAGCCGTTGCGACATAATCTTATTCTTGGAAAGAATCAATTTCTTTCCAAGGATCAAAACTCTTGGGTTGGAAAATCTCTTCAGCAATCAAGCCTTGTCAAAGTATTTAAACTCATTCTTGTACCTTAGAACATATACTTTGATCGAACCAATTACCCTCTCTTTGTTCTACTACATACAAACATTGTAGCTCCTTTAAGATCTGATGTGTAACAAGTTAGAGAAGAAAGAGAGAAAACCATTGGTGAGGCATTGTATCAAAGAGAAACGAGTGTCATTGAAACTAAGCCATCAGTGTAAACTACACCACCATTGTATACTCGAGAACTACATTCACTGAAAGAGAACACTCTTGCAACCCAAGGGGACTGGACTAGGATTCACATTGAATCCGAACCAATATAAAATTCTGTTATCTTTAATTCCTGCATAATTACTACTGCTTTTATATTCTGTTGCGTTATTATCTCGCTATCATAACTAGTCGACTACTTTCAAAACTAGTCAACTAATAAGGAATAAAATTAAAAATAGTCAACTCACCCCCTTCTTGCACTTTCAATTGGTATCAGAGTTTGACTCACATTTTATTTACTTTTCTTAACAGCTTATGAGAAAAGGGAAAACCAAGTCATTGTTGGAGCACTTTTCCAGGAAGGAACATCACAAGTGAGGCCACCATTCTTCAACAGTCAACACTTCTCTCACTGGAAAGTGCATACGGAAATTTACGCAAAATCCTATGATGTTAAGGTATGGAGAGTCATCAAAAAAGGAACCTACTCACTACATGCTGCTGCTTAACCCCCTGTTGATCCTGAAGATATTGATGCATACACTGAAGAACAATTGGCGGTTGTGCAAGTTAATGCAAAAATAAGAAATCTGCTTTACAATGCTATAAGTGGTGAAGAATATGAGAAGATCTCCAACTGTGACACGGCCAAGGAAATGTGGGATAAACTCGAAGTTACTTATGAAGGAACGAGCAAGTTGAAAAAAACTCATATCAATATGCTGGTTCATGACTACGAACTTTTCCAGATGAAGGAAGGAGAATCCATTGAAGAAATGTTTGCTAGATTCAGCAAAATCATAAGTGATTTAATAGCATTTGGCAAACCTTACTCAAGTGGTGATCAAGTTAGGAAAATTCTAAGAAGTCTACCTACCTCTTGGCAGACAAAGGTCGTCACTCTTGAATCTCAAGATTTGAACAAAATGACATATGATGAACTTCGAGGAGAACTCATAGCTTATGAAAAAACTCATCTAAAAAAAACTACTCAAGAAGAGAAGAAGAAGACTGTAGCCTTCAAAGCTATAACTGATATAACAGAAAGTGAAATTGATGATGACCCTCAAGCTCTTAAAGAAGAAATTGCTCTAGTGTCAAGAAACATGGATGGACTAATGAGAAGATAAAGAAACACCAAGAAGGGCAGGTTTCCATCCAGACGAACCAGACAATATAGTGAACAAGACAAAAATGATGGAAAATGTTATGAATGTGGAAGATTTGGACATGTTCAAGCTGAATGTCCTGAGCTTAAGAGAAAAGTTTCCAGAGGATTCAACAAGAACAAATCATTCGGAAGCTAGAGTGATGAAGACAGTTCAGAACATGAGGAAATAGCCAACTTATGTTTTATGACGATCCTAGACAACGATATGAAGAAAATCTCTGGATGCTGGACAAATGAGGACGATTCAGACGATGATGAAAAAGACGAAAATGAAAATTGTTTCATGGCACGAGGTGAAACAAGCGAGGTAAGACTGTATAACTGTGAAAGATGTAATGAATTGCAGGATATTCTTGATCTTACTCTAAAAGAGTCACAAAAACTATTTGATGAAATAAAAAGACGCATTAGAGAAGTCAGAGACTGGAAACTAAAACTTGAAGTATGCGAGATAGGGCAAGATGTACTTCAGGATGAGTATGATGGATTACTTGTGCAGCTTAACCGCATGCAAAAATCTACCAGTCACTGTTCCACTAGGTCAAATAGACGTCTTACAAGTCGACTAAAGAAGGACCAGCCGGAACAAAGTCAACTAGTTCTGACTCAAGTGGGAACTCCAAAACTGGATGAAGTCCTAAAGGTCACTTCTATAATAAGAGTGGACATAAATATTCTTTTTGTCGTTTTTGTAAATCAAATATGTCAGGATGGGTTTGGAGACCCAAAAATAATCCTGAATCTAGTAATGTTAACCAAAAAGGACCCAAGCAAACTTGGGTACCTAAGAAAAGATAAAAATCACGTTTTGCAGGAACACCACAGAAGAAGTCACAAAGGAAAATGGTATTTGGATAGTGCGTGTTCCAGTCACATGACAGGAGACAAGAATCTGTTTAAAGAAGTTACAAAAATTGATGGAGGAAATGTAAAATTTGGCGATGATTCAAAAGGGAATATAGTTGGTACCGGAACAGTTCCTTTCAACAACAATTGCGATAGCACTGAAGTCTATCTCATGGATGGGATTAACTACAATCTCCTAAGTATAAGTCAACTATGAGACTTAGGATATGAGGTAAAATTTAAAAAAACAGGATGTGCCATTGAGGACGAAACATGTAAAACAATCCTCCCAGGTACAATGTATGGAAATGTTTATACTCTTGATGGCTTTGAAAGTATAGATGGTCATATTTTCTTAACTTCTATTTATGATGATCATTGGTTATGGCATAAGAAACTTGGTCACGCAAGCATGCATTTGATAGAAAACTTTCAAAACATGAATTAGTTATTGGCTTACCGAAACTGATTTTTTCTAGAAATCATGTGTGTGATGCATGTCAAATTGGTAAGCAAACCAGAAATTCTTTCAAAAGCAAAGATATTGTATCTACTTCAAAGCCTTTACAATTACTTCATATGAATTTATTTTGACCTACTAGAAGTGCCAGCATTGGAGGTAAAAGATATGCTTTTGTCATTGTTGATGATTACTCACGTTTCACTTGGGTGATTTTTCTATCTCACAAAGATGAAGCCTTGAAAAATTTCGAGATTTTTTGTAAAAAGGTTGAGAGAGAAAAAGGATTTCTTATTACTACTGTGCAAAGTGATCATGGATGAGAATTTGAAAGCCGAGCATTTGAAGATTTCTGCAATGATCAAGGATATACTCACAACTTCTCTGCACCAAGATCACTTCAACTAAATGGAGTGGTTGAACGGAATAACAAGACTATACAGGATATGGCCAGAATCATGCTACTAGAACATTCACTGCCAAATCACTTTTGGGCAGAAGGTATAAGTACTGCTTGTCACATTCTGAATCGATGCCTCATTAGACCAATCTTGAAGAAAACTCCATATGAACTATGAAAAGGTAAACGACCGAACGTAAGTTATTTTCATCCTTTTGAGACTAAGTGTTTTATTCACAACAACGGTAAGGAAAATCTTGGACAATTTGATCCAAGAAGTGATGAAGGTATTTTTCTAGGCTACTCTTAAAACAATAGATTTTTTAGAGTTTATAATAAACGCACTTTATGCGTAGAAGAATTAGTACATGTTGTTTTTGATGAGAATAAAATTGGTCCGAGAAAGAATTCACTGCATGTGACGATGACAAAATACAAAAATCTCAAGAGACAAGCAAACCTCAAGAGTCAACTAGTAAACCTGCCAACATAGAAGAGTCAACTAATGTGATCGGCAATAGTCAACCAGAAGTGCCAAAAGAGTCGGTTGCTCCTATTGTTTGTTTAAATGAATTGAGGAGTGAACCAGAGTATCCCCAAAAACTCATCATAGGAGATCCAAACGAAGGAATGAAAACAAGAGGAGCTCTCAAGAAGAAAGCAAACATAGCTTTGATATCCCAGATTGAGCCGAACAAAATAGAAGAAGCTTTGAAAGACTCAAGCTGGGTGCATACAATGCAGGAAGAACTAGAAAAATTTGACAAAACTCAAGTGTGGAAACTGGTACCCAAACCAGCAAATGCTCCGGTTATAGAAACAAAATGGATTTTCAGAAACAAGCTAAATGAAGATGGAAAGGTTTTCAAAGCTAGACTAGTCGCTCAAGGGTACTCACATCATTATGATGAAACATTTGCTCCAGTAGCACGACTGGAATCTATAAGAATTCTACGTGCATATGCATCTTTCAAAAGATTCAGACTGTTCCAGATGGATGTTAAAAGTGCATTTCTAAATGGGTTCATTGAAGAAGAAGTTTATGTTAAACAACCTCCTGGATTTGAAGACTCAAAATTTCCCTACCACGTGTTTAAATTGACCAAAGCTCTATACGGGCTAAAACAAGCTCCACGAGTATGGTACGAACAACTCAACTCATTTCTCATTGATAATGGCTTCACAAGAGGTAAAGTAGATATTACTTTGTTCATTAAAATATCATCTGAAGATAATCTCATTATTCAAGTCTATGTTGATGATATTATCTTTGGTAGTACTAATCCTCTTCTATGCAAGGAATTCTCTGATTTTATGCAAAGTGAGTTCAAAATGAGTATGATGGGAGAATTAACGTTCTTTCTTGGACTACAAACTCAACAATCTGAAGAAGGGACTTTTATATGTCAAATCGAGTACACCAAGGAACTGATTCAGAAGTTTGGTATGGAAAATGCAAAAGCCATCAGCACTCCTATGAGTCCCTCAACAAATCTTGATAAAGATGAACATGGAACCTCTGGTGATGAAACTAAGTATCGAGGAATCATTGGATCTCTTCTTTATTTAACTACTTGTCCATCAGATATCGTGTTTAGTGTGTGTAAATGTGCCAGGTTCCAGTCAGCTACAAAAGAATCCCATCTGACAGCAGTCACAGAATTATTCGATATCTTATTGGAACTAATTCTTGTGGGTTATGGTATCCTCACTCTAACACTTTCAATTTAGAAGGTTTTTCAGATGCTGATCTTGCAGGTGCAAAGGAAGACAGAAAAAGTACTAGTGGAACATGCCAATTACTTGGCAAAGTTTTGGTGTCTTGGAAAACTAAGAAACAAGGATCAGTCGCATTATCCACGACTAAAGCTGAATATATTACCATTGGACAGTGTTGTGCACAATTACTTTGGATGTCTCATCAACTAGGTGACTATAAACTATCCTTTAAACCTATACCAATTTTTGTGATAATTCTAGTGCTATTTGTCTCTCAAAAAATCATGTACATCATTCTAGAGCAAAGCATATAGATATCAAGCATCATTTCATTAGACATCAGGTTCTTAAAGGAAATATAGAAATATCGTTTGTTGGGACTAATGATCAATTAGCTGATATTTTGTGATGACCCAAAAGGTCATCCCGTGTATCTTTAGTAATTCTGTGTCCCGAAGTCGTGACAACCTCCTTCTATCTCACCTCGATTTGCGTGCGCAACCCGGACGTGTAGCCGGGAAGCCTTGATGTGAAAAACTGAGGAAATTAGAAATTTTGAATTCGAAATGTGAATAAAGTTTACTTTGGTCAATATTTTTAGTAAACGGACTCGGGCCTGTGATTTGACGGTCTCGGAGGGTCCGTAGGAAAATATGGGACTTGGGCGTATGCCCAGAATCGAATTCTGAGGTCCCAAGTTCGAGAAATGAATTTTTAAATGAAATTGTTTTCTGAAAAATATAAAGGTTTTTGAAAGTGAAATGTTATGTGAAACCTGTGGTATCGGACCCGTATTATAGTTCCGGAGTTTGGTACAGGTTCGATATGATTTATGTGTGTTGTTTGTAAAGTTTGGTAAGAAACGGAATCCATTTGACGTGATTCGGACCTAAAATGCAAAAATTGATGTTTAAAGAAGTTTTGAGAAATTTCATTGATTTTGAGGCTTAATTTGATGTTTATGATGTTATTTTTGTGATTTGATTACACGAATAAGTCCGTAGGATGTTTTCGAGGTTGTGTGCACATTTGGTTTGATTTTTCGAGGGCTTGGATGAGTTTCGGGTAGGTCATGGGATGTTTTTAGGCTTAAAACATAGCCGATGCAGGTCACAGAAGTGCAGACCTCTGAATCCACCAGCGAGGTCCGCGGTTGGTTTTGTGCGGACCGCAGAAGGGCCTTCGCGGCCGCGGTCATTTTTGTGCGGTCCGGAGAAGGGCCTTTGCGGCCGCACTCCCCTTTTGTATGATCCACGGTGGGGGCCTGAAGGGGGTATATTTAAACGGGATTTTCAGTTATTTTTCATTTTTCAAAACCCTAAAAACATAAGGGGCAATTTTCCAAACACACTTTCTTCTCCAAAATATTAGTAAGTGATCTCTAACTCATTTTCTTTACTTCTTAACTTCTTTTTACAAGATTTCATCCTAGAATCTAGGGTTTTCATGGTGGAATTGGGGATTTTGGGTAAAACCTAAGAATATTGAATTTTGGGGATTTAGACCTCAAATTGAGGTCGGATTCCAAAACCATTTATATATCGGGGCTCGGGGGTGAATGTATAATCGGGTTTTGGTCCGAATTTTGGGTTTGGACCGAGTTGGCCCGGGGTCGATTTTTGACTTTTTGGGGAAAACATTAGAAAACCCATTTCCATGCATTAGAATTGATTCATTTAGCATTTATTGATATAATTAAGTAACTTGTGGCTAGATACGAGCGAGTTGGTGGTGGAATCAAGAGGTAAAGCGGTAGTTGAGGCTTGAATTGTGTTCGTGGCATCGAGGTAAGTGTTTGGCCTAACCTTAGCTTGAGGGAATAGGTGTTGAGTCTTATTTGCTATGTGTTTATTCCATGTCCAATGTATAGGTGAGGTGACAAGTACCTATATGTTGTGGTTAAGCATTCCCGTGAGTCGAATATGAGCAATTATGTGATTATCTTTGAGGTTTATTGTGTTATGGACTTAATATCGATTTGGCAGTTATTCGTTTGAGGAAAATTCTTGGTTGTGAACACTGTTGAGTACCTGAGCGGTTGAGAGATATTTTGTTAAATTATACACTTGTATAGGATTGGTTATAGCTGTGTCCCTTGACGGGACGGTATTATTACTGTTGATTATTTCTTTGCATTTATAGTTTCTTATTGTTGATTTTCTTACCAAACTGTTGTTTTCGATATTTATGCATGCGCGGGGACATTCCGTGCCATGTTTATTTTGTTATTGCACGAGGGACATTCCGTGCCATGTTTATTTTGTTTATGCACGAGGGGACATTCCGTGCCGTGTTTATTATTATTTATGGACGAGGGGACATTCTGTGCCGTGTAGATGATATTTATGCACGAGGGGACATTCTGTGCCGTGATTGTGATGTTTTATGCACGAGGAGACATTCCGTGCCGTGTTTTTGATACTTTAGCACGAGGGGACATGTCGTGTCGTTTCTTTTTACTTGTTTATTTCGCGTTGTTAATTCTCATTATTATTTTAATATTTAAACGGTTGCCTCGTTCCGTCATTTCAGTATTTGCTATCCCTTTTCCCCAGCATGTTTCCCCGTTTTTGTACTTAACTGCTTATCTCATGCCGTTACTTCTTTTATATATTATTAAACTGCGCATGTGATATTATTTGTCGTCCTAGCCTAGTCACTACTTCGCCGAGGTTAGGCTCGGCACTTACTCAGTACATGGGGTTGGTTGTACTGATGTTACACCTGCACTTCTTTATGTTGTGCAGATTACGGTACCGGACCCAGTGGACACTGATTGAGGAGGCTTCCTTCAGTCCACCAGGCGACACTGAGGTAGTCCTGCAGGCGTCCGCAGGCCTTTGCGTCACCTCCTATCTCATTCCTTTTTCTGTCTTTTCTTTGTATTTCTGAGACAGTAGTACTTGTTTATTCAGACCTTTGTTTTTAGTATTCTTAGACAGTCCGTGAAGTTGTGATACCAATTTTGGGAGTTTTATTAAGGATTTTGTATTACTATTTACTTAAGTTGTCAGATTTCATATCTTCCGCACCCTTATTTATATTTTTTCTTGTATATCACTTTTCTTTTAAATTCCAAATAAAAAGGAAATAAGTTATATTAACCAGAACGTTGACTTGTCTAGCGGGTTCAACGTTAGACGCCATCACGATCCCGACGGTGGGATTTCGGGTCGTGACATATTTTCACTAAGCCCCTATTAGAAGAAAGATTTTTCTTATTAAGAAAACTTCTTGGAATAATGTGCATTAGCGGTAAAAATTAGGACCAATGTGTCATTGATTAACTTATGTATGCCTAATGTTTTATTCTTTTTAATCATTAATTGCGCCTCCGATTTCCTTCTCTTTTCCTCTCTTTTCACATTAGTTGCAGAGTTCAAAGTGGGAAATCAAATCATTGCGTCTTCTCGACTACACACTTTCCTTTTCTGTACTCAACCGTCAGAAAACCCCTTTTTAATGCCCAAGTCACTTTCAATCCCTATCATCCTCTCCGTGTAGAAACCCCTCTCAGAAACCCTCTCAACCGGAAATTTTCTTCAATGGCTAAACATCCTAAGAACCCTTCTGCCTCTACTAGAAAAAACACTTGTTCCAGAGCCAAAACCCCTTCTCAACCTCCTGAACAAGTAGACCTAGGGTCCAAACATTCTGAAGGTTTTGCCTCTTCTCAGGCTGACCTATCTGACCATTCTCAACCCTTAGAAGAAAAAGCTTTAGGTAAACGACCTATGGAAGAAACCCCTGTTTCGTTCACTCTAAAGAAATCCAAAATCGATCTATCCAACACTAGAGTCTGACCTAAACTTCTGGGATTCCCCAAATAGGGATTTCGTTATCGCCTTGAAACACAATCCTATTGCTCATGGGAGGATAGTCAATCTTGATGACATGGAAGCCATAAATTGTAAGGTGAAAGATCTTTTCGTCTATCAAGGATGGTCTAAGTTCTTCTCTATTCCTCTGCCCAAAGTCTATGAACCCCTGGTAAGAATGTTCTATGCAAATCTTTGCTCTAGTAAGCCTGATAGGTTGGAGTCCTTAGTGCTAGGCAAGCATATTGTTCTTGATTGTGCCTTGTTTGATTCAATTTTTCAGTGTAAGCGTTCTGGTTTCCCTATGCTTTTCAAAAACTCTTGGTCTGATGAGTTTGAAATTTCCTTTGATCAAGAGAAAAAGTGCATTGCTGAGTGTTCTTCCGATTCCCTTCCTAACCAGTTAGGTCCTAGTGATGTAAGTTTCAAAACCTGTGTTCTAGACCATATTGTTTCCACCTCTTTACTCCCTCGTACTAGCTCCTTCTCCACTTTCTCTCTAATGGACACCTTCTTAGTTTACTGTCTCGTGACTTGTAACGACCCAGCCGATCGTTTTGTGTGTTGGGACTCCGTTCCCGTGAATGACTCTTTCCATAGCGGCTACTCGTGCCTTATGACTTGTGTGGGCAAGTAGTTCGAGATTCAGAAGTGATTTGGCCAGTTCATGAACACTTGGTTCCTGAAGGCTAGCCTATTTGGCTAATTTTGGTTCTAAGAAGCATTTTGAGCAAATGACCTCGGAATCGAGTTCTGATAGCTCCAGCAGCTCCGGATGATGATTTCGGACTGGGGAGTGTGTTCGTCTCAGGTTTCTGATGACCCGGGAGTATTTCGGCACCTGAATTGGAATTCAGGACTTCATAATATTTGGAATTCGGCCTGGAATTAGACCTCATGATATCATGGTCCGAATGGAATTCCGGAACTGGCAATAGTTCCGTATAGTCATTTATGACTTGTCCGCAAAATTTGGGGTCATTCCGAGCAGTATAGACCCGTTCGGCGTATTGATGAGCCATTTGATTTTTCTTGAAATCCTAAGTTTGATCTAAGGGGTTTTGGAGAGTGATTCTTGGTTTGAATGATGTTTTTAGTGTTCTGGGAGCTCGAGCGAGTCCGTCATGTGATTTGGGACTCGTTGGTATGATTTGTCGAGGGCTCGGGTGGGCCCAGGGGTCTCCCGGACCCCGAACGGGGTCAAAAATCAGCAATTGAACTGCTGGTGTGACCGCACCTGCGGTCCATGAGCCCCAGGCGCGAGTCTCGCACCAGCGGGAACTCAAACGCAGGCGCGGCTCCTTCCGCAGGAGCGGCCTTTCCTCCGCAGGAGCGGACCAGACTCCGCAGGCGCGAGAAATCCCCAGGGCCCAGGCCATCGCAGGTGCGGCCAATTCCCGGCAGGTGCGGGAATTCCCCCCAGTGCCCAAGCCTTTTTTCGCAGGAGCGACCCTTTTCCCGCAGGTGCGAGTCCGCACTTGCGATCCAAAGGTCGCAAGTGCGGGAATTGCTGGGCAGACCTATAAATAGCCTTTTCGTGAATTTTCATCCAAAAATCAATTTTTCCTCCATTGTTTAAGACCCCAAGAGCTCCAGAACGACTGTTTCAGCCCAATTACCTCAGGTAAGTAATCCTTAACCCTCCGCATGTCAATTTCTTCCGTTCTTTGAGAATTTCCTCTTCCTAATTCATTGAAATTCATAAGAAATTGTTGGGGGAAGAAAGAGGGGTTTGATGAAAATGTGAATTCTGATTTTTGGGCCATTGAGGGATGATTAATTGAGTTAATCTTGATCCTTAGGCGACGTATAGCGCGTTTCTTCAAGAAATATATTTTCCGGACGCCGAGGCTCGGAATTGAATTTCCAAAGTACGTCAAGAATAAACTTTTAATGAAATATTTGATAAATCCTCCTCCAATCTTTGTTGATTGGTCCGTTGGCCGGAGGAGCACTTGTCCAGGTGAGTCTCCTTTCCTAACTTTGTAAGGGGGAAATGTCCCCTAGGCTCTTGATTGTTAATTGTGCTCGTTGAGGGGGCTACGCACGTACCACGTGACGAGAGTCCGTACGTGCCATTTATATTGTGTATCGGGTAGCCGTAGGACCCACGAGCATGTTCTAACTGTT
>MDKH01149010.1:0-36961 GCA_005239495.1 Nicotiana undulata
ACGCCACGTTACGTATTTTACGTAAGAGAAGAGAGAAAAATAACACGTGGGGTTTCACAACGGGGTCCGATTACGCAAAACAACCGGTCAGTTCGTTACAACTGGGTATTCAGAACCCTTGAATCCATTTCTCTTATGACATTGAATCAAAATCACGAAATCCCGTGACTATAGTCCTGGCATTATAACCGGGACAACCAGGATTATAACTTGGATAATCAATCCACCTTCTATTCGGGATATGTTGTACCAAATTTTTGGAATAAAAATAATACTTGATTCAACCAAACACAAAATAAATTTAATCCTAAAATTTTACATCGCGCTTTTTTTTTTTTTTTTTTGCATGCTTAGATAATAATCCAATTTCCATCCCATTAGTCATAGGTGTCCGGATAAAAGCTACTCCAAATTGTCTTGTTTTTATAATATTCTTTCAATTTGGCGTAATAATCATGACTTTCTTCTAAGCTGATTAAGAAATAAAAGTAAATGTAAAATTCTACGTTTTGGTTAATTTCTTATGCTTTCAATTTGAACGTCATTTAACAAACAAATTCTCTAGAATCAGTTAAATATGTGAAGTTGGGTGACATGTGGGAAGGCCTTTACTAAGGGAAAAGACAATCAAGAGATATCCAAGATTCTCTAGTTAGTATAAAAAATTTCTATATTCTTTTTAAACTCCTAAATATTGAAAAATAAATTTAAAGTTGGAGTAGGGACCTAAACCACTTAAGATTTTATGTTTGTCAGCTTCATTTATATCTAAATAGGATTTGTAATCATATTAATAAAGGAGTAAAATTTCCAGTCTCTAGTTAAAATAGATTCCATAGTGTTATCATAAATAGCGGTGCTATTGTGTAGATATTTTGTGGAGAAGGATGGGCATTTATATACAGAGATCTTTCCGAAAGTTACAATAGAATATTTTTCCTTCATATTAGTAGCAGAGCTTCAACGATCTTGGGAGAGAATCAAGTAACTTCGATGAATGCCGCTAGCAAATGTGTACCGTCTGGCTAATGATTAAGTCGCAAACGTCAAGCTAATGATATATGCATGTAAAAGAAAAAAGCCGAGAAGGATGAAAAAGTATTGCAAGTAAAAAAAAAGGTGTAAGTAAATATGGCATAAAATAGATGAAAAACTCAAAAAATCAGACATGGTTAAAATAGTCTATAATTTCAAACTGGAAGTACTTTTTACAGTATTCTGAAAATAGTCTATAATTTCAAACAAAAATAATTTGAGCTCCAACTAATCTCACCTCCATTTGCAGTGACTTTCCGTAAAAGTCAGTATTAAAGAAGACATTCCATTTAAAGGCTCTGGTCAATCAAAATCCTAAACTTCAACAGATGTAATTAAATCTGGAAAAACTGAATGTTTAATTAACCTTCATGCTAAGCAAAGTAATTAGGTAGCTGATGATACAAGCCTGAACAACCGTCCCCCCCCCACCTCAACCTTTCATCCAATGCTTAAGATAAATCAGAGATTTGCACCATTTCACACCCTTAAGACTCAAGCCTAAGCTCAACAACATAAAGTTAGATACCCTTTTAGCTAGCTTCGTTCTTTTACTTTATCCCAAAAACAAAATGTTACACTTTTATATAATTTATAAATTATTATTTTTAGATTTTCATAATTTAACCCTTAATAACACTTTTTTTTCATCACCTGCAATGGCATGCATAACATGTTTAAAACTAAAGATTTCATTTTTTCTTTCTTAAACTCTATACTTAATTTCCCAATCTAACAACTCCACATAAAATAAAAAAATGTGCGTATTTATTCAGAAAAGTACCCCTTAGATTTGCACCAAGGCGTAGAAGAGTGTTGGCGAATTTGGTGGCAAGAGAATGTGTGACGACCCGATAGATCGTTTTGAGTATTAACTTCTGTTTTCGTATTTCGAGAGCTCCATTAGCTTCATTTGATATTTTCTTTTATTTGCGGTCCGTGTAGTTTTCTGAAAAGTTTTTACGTGAAAATTTGAAGAAAACGTAATTTTGCCTTAAATTGGAACTTGATTATAATCAACATTCTTGATAAACGACCTCAGATCTGTGTTTTGACGATTTCGGTAGGTTCATATGATGTTTTTGGACTATTACGCACTTTTGGTTGGGGTCCGACGTGACCCGGTCGTATTTCAGCGCGTTATGTAAAAAATTGTGAAAATGAACTTTCAAGTTGAAAATTATGAGTTTCAATGATCAATACTTGTTATTTGATGTTATTTTGACTATTTGAGATAGAGAACAAGTTTATATGAAGTTATTATACTTGTGTGCATGTTTGGTTTGGAGTTCGAGGTGTCGAGTGAGTTTCGAATGCGTTGCGGATGAGTTTGGATGGTTTGAGCAGTGTTGTCAAAGGCGAAAAACACTAAAATGCGCTCTAGGTCAATAGTGACTTTAAGCGCAAAGCACAATTTAAGTGTGAGTTTTAGTTAAAAAAGGCGCAATGAAAGAAATTATATATATATATATATATATATATATAATTTAAGGGAAAAGTAACACTCTCATTCAAATTGTTTTCCTTAGCAACTAGTATACTTATTTGTCGATTATATTTGTAGTCTAACATTGCTCCATTCAAGATAGAACTCATGGACAATAAGGGGCATGTCTTGGTGCCTTGCCTACACTGAAGCGCAACTTAAATAAGGCGAAGTGTCCTCCCCGATCTTCTTGGGCTTCAGGGCTTAAGCGCGCCTTGATTGAATCTTTGACAACACTGGGTTTGAGGAATGCTGTGCTGGCGCCTAACCTTTTTCTGGCGTCTGTTGTAGGTCTTGTAATTGTGAGGTCTGGCTCGCATTTTCGAGCAGGGACCTGGGTTGGGTGACCTCGCATTTACGAGGAAATGATTCGCTTTTGCGAACTGACTAAGTCTGCTTTTGTGAACTTTGTCGCATTTCTGATCACCGGCAATCTTGGACATCTTCACAAATGCAAAGGGTGTTTCGCATTTGCGACTTCTAAGCTTCTGACGCGTTTGTTGCTTTTGCGTGCAGTACCTACAATTAGGCAAAAAGGAAAAAAAATTGGACTTAGCTTATTTTACACCATTTCTCAACCCTAAACACTTTAGTGGCGATTATTCAAGAATTTGTTCTTCCCAAATCATTGGTAAGCAACTCTAATCCACTCCTTTCAATTACCCATTACTTTTCATGAGTTTTTAACATCAAATCTAGGATTTTCATGGTAGAAATTTGGGATTTGGATAGAAGTTGAGAATTTTGTAAAATTGAGATTTCGACCTCAAATTGAGGTCTGATTTCGAAACAAATCGCATAACCTGGCTCGAGGGTGAATGGGTAATCGGGTTTTGATCCGAATCTGGAGTATTGACCAAGTGGGTCCAAGGTTGACTATTGTTAACTCTTATCAAATTCATTTAAGATTGAACATTTTTCCTTCGTGGGTAGTTTCTAAAGCTTATTTTGATATGTTTGATCGATAACTGGTTAGATTTGGTTGGCCTGGAGGCTTGTTCAAAAGGCAAGACTATGGTGGATTGATTGAGTTGGTTGCGGGTGATGTAAGTTTTGTGTCTAACCTTGACTTGAGGAAATTAGGACTTGTTGGCATTTGTTATGTGAATTATGTGGGGAAACAACGTATATGCGGGGTGGAGAGTGTATATGAGCCGTCATCAGATTAAAGCATGTGGGATTGAACTATTTACTTTCATGTATTCATTTATTCCATGTTATCTATTGTTATATGCTTTAATTGCTATATATTCTTACTTGTTATCTATGCTTTACTTGTTAATTGTTATTTAATTGTTGTTTGTTTTGATTTGTTCGTTTCCCGCTCAATATCTGCTTGCCGGTTACATGTTCCTACTTGCCTTAATTGTATACTCTTATTGTCACATGTTTTGATTTGTTGCTATTCTTGTATTTATGAATCGTCAAGGTTTGGGATTACAAGGTGTTGGAAATCCTCTGTTTGCATAGTTAGTTCTTTAATGTTTCGCATGTTTCATACTCTTTTGTGTTGATATTTCGTAAATAGTGGCATTGAGTTGTTTGTGTTAATAAAACTGATAATGAGGGATCGAGTTGCGTGCAACAATGGTACTGAAATGAATTGATATTGGGGGATTGAATTGCACGTCGCAACATATTATATGTGTTGTAATTGTTTTTGGCTGTAGAGTTTATTCTCGGTATTGTGATATGAATTTGTAGATTATGTTATTCTTGGGCCCTCTGGTAGTTGACCTTCAAGTCCGTTTATATGAACTTTCTGTTTTATCAATATTGTTGTATTCCGTTATTATTATCCGTATATGTTTATAGTGAGTGTCTTGTTATAGTCTCGTCACTATATATTTCGTCGAGGTCAGACTCGGCACTTACGGAATACATGGGGTCGGTTGTATTCATGCTATATTTCTGTCTTCTTGTGTAGATACCGATGTTGGTGCCAACTGCGTGTAGAGGTGTTCTTACCCGGATCGACTTATAGTAGGAGACTTGAGGTAGAGATGCTGACGTTCGCAGTCCCCTTCTATTTATCTTTATTGTTTATCTTATTTCAATTATCCTCCGATAATTCCGAATTCCTAATGATTGTAATTAAAATCAATAACATGCACGTAGTGGATTTTCGTTTAACATGAATTATCAAGGAACATAATCCTAAAGCAACAAAGGCTAGCAACTCAAGAGAAAACAGAGAACATATAAAAAAGAACAAAAATAATGTTTGGCCTTGTCTATGACGTTCTTCATCATAAAATAGAAATGTAAAGAAGGGTTGACTTGCCATGACTTTATTAGAATAATTAGAAGGAACTAATATACTACCTAATATACATGCACAAGGACAGTATACTGGTGAGGACCATAAACAGAGAAGAGAGAAGAAAAATTGAGTCTGGATATCTGGGACATGGCTCTCATTAAGTAATCTGCCATCTTTACTGCAAATCTGAATAACCATGGACGTAATAAAACAGCCCATAGCCCCACCACTGCCATCATCAACTCTGCGCCCACACTCATGATTACAGGAATGACTGCAAACAATCACCAAAGAGCGTGGTAGAATGAATGGATCCCTTTAATTTACCGCAAACAATCACAAAGGGCTTAGCTTCGTTCAGGTTCGAGCCTTGAGAATTGAAAACTCGTGGCAGGAGCACTGCTTCCCTATGGTGCGAATTTGGATTAGTCAAGGTACTGGTCTCCAAATATATGCAATCTTCCACCAACTTCTTAATATAACATATGTGCACTAGTGTTTGAATATGATATGTGCTTAGGTTATCTGATGGTTGGAGCATGTAGCTTTCGTTTATCAAACCAAACTAAATATGTTTTAATGCTAATGTTATAGCTCACCTATCAGAAGGACGTGGCTTCTGTTTTTGCGTGCGCATGGTTTTGTTTGAGTTATGCAACTACCAGTCTCTTGTTTGCAGCCGACTTTCTCCTTCCACAATTGTTAAAATTCTCACACTTGAATCTAGCCAGTACTAGTTCAGAGAGGACTAGGTATGGTTGGATTGTCTTTCGACGTACGGTTGTATTATTCTAGGAGAAGTCACATATACGAGTTGGCTGAAATGTTCTTTTAAAGCATAGTCTTAGTATGGATAAGTTAATGACCCGTTCATTTATTAACTCAATCTAAGTATGTGTTAAAAGTGTATTATGTCTTTGAAGCTCCATGATAATCCTCTGGGAGTCGAATATGTACTATGAAACATGAGCTATTTATATCTAGTAGTGGTAAAAGTGTATAGAATTTATATTTTTTTAGATGTAACACACACAAATGGTTATATATATATATATATATATATAATATGTAAATACATTTTTTTGAATATTACTTTTAGAGCGATTATACATTGTCATTTTTTAAGATGGAATAGCTAAGTTAAATAATCCTCTTTTTAGATACATAGTTTACTTATGATTGGGTTAAAAGCCCACCTTCAAAAATTATCTTGATATTGTTATTTGTGGTAAAAATTACGTGGGGTAGTCACTTTTTAAAGTGGTATTTACTATTTATCTAGCATTTTAATGCTGAGCAAAAATAAACACTAATCTATTAAAATTAATATGAAAAGACGATGTTACTAGGGCTGTGCACGGATCGGATTGGATCGGATTTAGCACATTTCGGATTCGGATTTCGGATTTCGGATTCTAGAAAATGCAATCCGAATCCGATCCGAATTATATCGGATCGGATTCGGTTTTAAAGTTTGGATCAGATCGGATTTCGGATCGTAAATGCCTCAATGTTGCAAACTAATATGTATATTTTCTTTGTAAAAGAGGCAATGCATTAAGAAAAATTCATGTTTATACAATTATGAGAGTACTATGGTGCCAATATAGCTAACTCTAGCAATTGTAAAGGTAATAACTTGGAGGAAGATGTAAAGAAAGTACTGACTATCCGAAATTAAAGTGTAGTATTTATACATTGCCTAATAATTTCGGATTTCGGATCGGATCGGATTAAAATATACCAATCCGAATCCGATCCAAAATCCAAAATTTTTATAAACACAATTCGAAATCCGGTCCAATCCGAAATTGAATGGATCGGTTCGGATTTCGGATATCCGATCCAAATGAACAGCCCTAGATGTCACCCTTTCTTCTATCTCTTTTCTGTTCTATGTTCTCTTCCTTGCCAGTGTACCCTCACGGCACAGTAGTGAAACTTTCTCTCCTACTTAAGTTTTCTTATCCGTTATTAAAAATTACGAAGGTTAACATATGAATCCCCTTTTCCCGTAAAACACAAATAGTGCAGTACTGATTTTTAACTCTTCTCCTAATAAGTATTGATTTTTAGCTTTCACCTTCTTAAGTTCCACATTCTCTGGGTGACGCCACAATAGCTAATACCAAGTTGTACTTGTTTGGAATTGGCTTGTATACATCTCAGAAGAACATGTTCAACAAATCCTACAAAATAAATCCAACTCTGTAAATATACAAAAAATATTAAATATTTATAGTGAATTCACAGGTAGTCCTGAACTTAGAGTTCCAAGTTCAAAAAATAAGGACATGTAGTCCTGGACTTAGAGTTATAAGTTCAAAAGTTAAGGAAAGGTAGTCCTAAACTTAGAGTTACAAGCTCAAAAACTAAGAACATGTAGACATTAACTTAGACTTACAAGCTCATAAATAAGGATAGCTAGTCCTGAACTTACAGTAACAAGCTCATAATTTAAGGACACTTGGTCCTGAACTTAGAGTTGGAAGTTCGAAAATTAAGGACACTTGGTCCTTAACTTGGACTTACAAGCACATAAATTAAGGACAGATAGTCCTTAACTTAGAGTTACAAGCACATAAATTAAGGACATGTAGTCCTGAAGTTCGAGTTCCAAGTTCAAAGTTAAGGACATGTAGTCCTGAACTTAGAATTACAAGTTCAAAAGCTAAGAACAGGTAATCCTAAACTTAGACTTACAAGCTCATAAATTAAGGATAACTAGTCCTGAACTTACAGTAACAAGCTCATAAGTTAATGACACTTGGTCCAGAACTTTATGAGTAGAAAGATATTTTCGTCCGGGCAGGTAAAAGTTTATTAAAGCAGTGGCTAAAGACTAAAAATATTTGAACAATGGCTTAAAAGTAAATACATGCCTTATTACTGGCTAACTGTGCACTTCCCCTTATTTGTGTGGGAACAAATTTCGACGAATGAGGGCCTTTATGTAGAGAAAAACTATCAATATTAATGTTGCGGGAAAACACACACGCAAGTATATGCGGTCGTCAAGTAATAAAGTGACTAAAAGTCGGATGTCGAACCCACGAGGACTTGTGATTAATTATTAGCTAAATTAGACTATCCTAATTATCTAAACAAGAATTAAACCTAGAAATATTCGATTCTAAATAATCAAAATAAAGGAAAATAAACGGTGAACTCCGAACAAAGGAAGAGTAGATTTTTATGTTATTAATGCGATGAAAACGATCTAGGGTAATGGGCTATCTAACATTCCTATTGTATTCTTCAATTGAATTGATTAACTAATTTATCTAGTTTATTGGTTGACAGAGTTAATATTTCTCATAAGAATCTTTCGAGTTCTTACTCGCCTATTCAAGATAACCTAATGACTATATGTCTATGGAATTAGAGCTAACAAGAACGCGTTTATAATTCATGTAAATCAACCAAGTAAGGCAATTAGGTATATGTCTATCCTAACCGCGAATCTGTTCCCCGATGCCCAGGTTCAAGAACTTGCTCTACTCAATCCTATATGCAATCTAGAATTCCCACTTTCGAGTTCAATTCTAGATTCGTAGATAGTATTCAATTGGTGATCAAGCAATCAAATAAATAAGCACAAGATTGAATAAATAAACAATACGATAAATCAAGAACTCAAAATCAATATCTGAATAACAATAGTCATGAAAGAACCACAACCCTAGAACGTGAAGTTTAGCTTCACATTGACATGGCAACAAAACAACAAATCATACAAATAAACATAAAAATTACTAAGTTTGGTGGAAGAAAAGATGAAACTCGGCCTCCACGGCGGCTCTGTGCTCGTGTTTTCCTCTAAAAACACGTCCTCCCGATTGTTTCGTACTCTTGTTCTCCTCTAAAAGTCACGTTCCCCCTTAAAAAAAAGGTTTAGGTTGGCTTTTATATGAGTTGGGGGCGTCTAGGGGTAGAAATAACCGAGTCTTAGTCGAAATAGGACATATTCACGTGTTGAGCGTCCAGGGCAGCGTGGGGCGCTGGCCCTGGCGCTCGAATATTTTAGCTGCTTTAAATTGCGCCACAACCGGCGCCCCACGCTGAATGTGGCCCTCAAATTTTACTTTTTGCCTTTTTGTCCCGATTTCGCTCCGATTCGCACCCTTTCGTCACGCTGGCTGTGGCCCTCAAATTTCACTTTTTGCCTTTTTATCCCTATTTCGCTCCGATTCGCGCCCTTTCGTCCCAAATTGCATCCGAATGATCCCTACACATAGAAATACCAAAATTTAGCACAAATAATCATATTAAACATCTCAAATCATCGAGAAATGAGCAAAATGTGAGGCGATATACATCAAAATATGCATACATTAAGCCAAACATCCACACCTCACACTTAAACGTTGCTCGTCCTCGAATCAACCAACAAATAACTCTATTTTTGAGCACTGTACACCAATGGCCATGGTTGATAGTAACAATTAAACTCTAGCATATGCAATCACCACACACTTCCCTTTAACTTAGGCCATACTTCAAAAATATTCAAACAAAGACAACATGCTCATAAGAATCCTAGCCTCACAAACCGACTCAATGTCACAATGTACTCGTGGCTTGAATACCCAACATCATAGAGAAAGCTCATAATGTAACCTATCCCTCATAAAACTATGTGCCCTCACAACAAAAGCAAAGATAGTAAAATCAATCCACACATTCGAATCTCAAGCTCACATATATCAAAGAAAATCGCTCACTATCACAAAAGAAGTCACATGTATGTAATTGGTACCATAGACTTGCCCTTAATGTAAGTCTCTACTCATGTAGGCTCACTCGATCTAAAATCAATTAGGACTTTTTTATGGTTGTAATGTGGGTTAAGGGACGAGTAGGATATATTTAAGAATAGTGGTTCAACCTCCTAAGAACTTAAACACATCACATGATAACTTAAGCGCAAATTCCTCAATCCGCTTTAATTTCACAATTACAATCAACCCCAACAATGTTCCCTATTTCTTTAAGCACTGCTTTAATTTATACCCCACTAGCAAGAATAAGACAACAATTTATTCACCTATATTTTTCCTGCTCTTTATTTTTCCAGATTTTTTTTTTTTTTTTGCAATTTCCACTAGTGGCATATTCTTTTACAAAACAAGTGCACATTTCTTCCTTTTATTGGTTCCACTCAAAAGTCACCTCACGCTTAGTTCCTTCTTACTTCTTTTAGCGCTCATCTCACATTAAAGTGCTTTAAGAGGTAAAAGGATCAAAACAATGTCAATTAAGAATAAAAAGGGTATACGCTTGTAATGTGGGTACCAAATAAAATTCAATAGACTCAAAATGGTTAACTAGGGATACATTTTATTTATGATAAGCAATAAGCTCAAAAAGATCAAAGAAAACCTAAAATCATTTTTCAAATCGAGCATCACCTCAATTTTTTCTTCAACTCACATACGGGGAAAGTTCTAGACACAAGTGCAAAACATGGACTACACAAAAACCTCACCACACATGGCACATGACTCACTAAGGATGGTCCCATTCCGACTCTCAAACTAATGCAAGTCTTCACAAAGCCACAAGATATTAAGCATTAAGCACAAAGTGAACATAAGTAAAGTAAACGAGACATAGGCGCCACAGAACATGCTATCTAACTAAACAAGGCATCATGATCAATTTTAAAATATAGGGAAGATACTACACATGCCAAAGCCTAAATATGTTACTATCAAACAAGTCAAGGCGCCTAGGAATCTCATCTTTCTTCCTCCATTTATTCCCTAAATTCTAATCTACTCTAAAAATTAAAAAAAATACTACCACCCGGTTCAAACTACATCCCATGGAAAAGAAGCGAGGCACAAAGAAAAACCACATGGGATTATTACTATCTAAAGAAAGCTAAAAGACATATTTTTGGATTTTTTAGACTTTAATCCCTCAAGAAAACTGTCTAGCAGATCCATCATCGGGAAAAGTCCAGTTTTTTTACTTTTTTTATTTTCTTACAAAATCTACTACACTTAAGAACGAATACTACAACTAAGCTAAAATAGCACAGAAACTCACCCAAACGATCTCTTCACCCCACACTAAATTTTTTTCAATGTCCTCAATGCACACTATAAATAATAAGAGGGTCAAAGAGACTCCCTGGTAGGCTAAAGGCCAAAGCAATAGTGGCTCACGAGGTATTCAGACTTCCCCCAGGCGTGGTCCTTTGTGTGGGCACCCCACAATTAGTTCTCACCATCTGGCTCACTTTTGCAAACTTCCTATGGCTTTGTTCTCTATGCTAGTAATCCTACAAAATCAAAATAAGCACAACAAAAATAATATAATAAAAATAAAAATAAAAATAAAAGAAAGCAGTAAAGCTGGGCTGCCTCCCAACAAACGCCCAATTTAACGTCGCGGTACGACTTGAACTACTTTTTGTCTCCATCTCAAACTTATGAATTGAGCCCCCAATTTGGCTTCAAGCTTTTTTCTATGCTCTCGGGGTGGTGAGACAAATTTAATTGGGCCAAGCAACCAATATCGCATTCTACACTTCTTGCCATTCGGATAAGGTATGTAATTTTGTCTCTCTGGCACGATGAATTCAAGAATGTAAGCACCCCATTCCTCGTGCATTGACTCTTCCAAAGGCTCAGATGACTCGATTTCTATGTCATCATCCAAACACAATATTGAAAAATATATGGAATGAGGACCAGTACGCCCTAACTCAAGAATTGTATTGCTCTTTACATCCTCATATGCGCACACACTCGAGTCTTCAAATATAATATTATACACTTCCCCACGTGACTCTAGTATACTTTTCTCAACATGGGCATCATCAACAAAAATATGCTTGAATGATTGACACTCCACTTTTAGCTCCTCAATTTGGCGTATATGATCGTTTTCAACTTCACACAACTCATTACTATTTTGTTGGCATTTGTCACGAACCGAATTTACCCTCCGAACGGTCTTGTGACGGCACCTAGTCTCTACGACTAGGTAAGCCTAAATTTGCGGAAAATAAGACAAAATAATAACAGAAACAGTAATACTATAAAATTTAGCCGCTTGGCATCTACAACTTTTACTTTCCCAAAACCCGGAATGTTACAAATCACAAGCTCTGTACTACAATAGATCTATACAAGGGAATGAGAAAAATGTATATATATCTCCTACGTCTATACTAGAGTAGGAAGGGGACTCGTGAGATTCTGCGGACGCGGAAGAATTACCTCGCGGTCTCCTGAGCAGCTGCTAAGATGCGCCTAGCCACAGTACTGTGTGCTGGTACCTAGATCTGCACATGGGGAAAACATGCGCAGGAAATGGCATGAGTACTCCACATTCGGTACTCAGTAAGTGCCAAGCCTAACCCCAGTCAAGTAGTGACGAGGTCAGGTTGAGGCTCTACTGAGTTTTAAAATAAGTAAGTTATAACTTTAAGCAGTGAAATATAAATTAGCAATAATAAACAGAATTAACGAAAACGGAAAGGATTAATGAAAGAAAGATAGCTCTCGGCTCAGCACAACATATATCTCAACAGTAGATATGCAATGCAGTACAAGGGAAAGCTCCCAAATCTCTGTCCGTACTCCCAATTTAAATATGCTATGCAGTACTGAGGGAAATCTCCCGGATCTCGGTCCGTAGTCCCAATTTAAATATGCAATGCAGTACAGGGGGAAAGCTCCCGGATCCGTAGTCCCAATTTAAATACGCAATGCAAATGTCTATCGGATACGGTTTAATTAAACATTTCAAGAAAACAACATGCAAGAATAAGGTAAAACTACCTAAGCATGGTGCAATTAGTAGCAATACGAGGAATTCAAGTAAGGACAGGTAGGCATGCTTATTCCTACGCTAACTACTCAGTTATAACATGAAGCAGTAATATAGGAATAAAAATGTGTTATGTCATGGAAAGAAAAGCAGAATTTTAGCAACAATGACCCGTGTACGCACTCGTCACCTCACGTACACGGCGTCCACATAATAAAATCAGTAAAAAAATGCCTAAGGGAAATCCCCAACATAGAGTTAGGCAAGCCACTTACCTTGACTGCGCTAATCAACTCAAAACTACGCTCTTGCCACGAGTATCCGACTCCAGATGGACCAAATCTATCAATTAGATTGCATAATATAAATATCACTTCATGGAGACAAAATAGCTAATTATTTCTAAGCTAATACGTGAAATTAGGAAATTCGCCCAAAAAGTCCCCCGGCCCCACGTCTCCATCGGGTAAAAATTATATTTTTCGGACACTCATTCACTCACGAGTCTAACCATATAAGAATCTCTCAAATCGGAGGTCAGACACCCAATCAAAACTCAATAATTTGGTCTATGAAGTTCATCCAATTTTCCACCCAAATTCGAATTTTAATGACTAGATTTAAGTTAAGAATCATGGAATTTAATCTAAATTGGGTAGAAATCACTTACCCAAGTTACCCAGGTGCAAAAGTCTTCATAAATCGACCTTCCCGAGCTCTCAAATTTGAAAATGGTGAAAATAACATAATCCCTCGGATTTGGGTCTTTAAAAGACTGCCCGGGTATCCTTCTATGCGATCGCGACGTATAGTCGCGATCGTGATGAGTTATCTTCCACACGCCTTAATTCCTCACTACGAAAAACGACACTGGGTCTGCGATCGCGGACCTTTACATCTCAAAGCTACGCGATTGCGGTTGGGACCACGCGACCGCGTAGAACAAATATTGGATATCCCTCAGACCTAGGATACTCTACGCGATCGTGATCCAGGACATGCGATCGCGAAGGCCAAGATTCCCACGCACTGCGATCGCGATTGGACTTGTGCGATCGCGAAGAACATTTACCGATAGCCTCAACTTAACTCTACGCGATCGCGAGCTTACTCACGTGATCGTAGAGAACAAACACCTGCTGCTGTAAAACCAACAAAACCAACAGAAGACTTAGACCAAAATATGCCCGTTTGAACACCCGAAACACACCCCAGACCCCCGGGACCTCAACCAAAACTACCAACCAACCCTAATACCTCATTCGAACTTGGTCGAGCCTAAAAAACACATCTCATAACATCAAAATCATCAAATATGCATAGATTCAAGCCTAAGAATTTATGAAATATCTAAAATCCACACTCGATGCCGAATCACGTCGAAGCTCATCTGAACGACCTCAAATTTTTCACACAGGTCATAAATGACATTACAGACCTGCTGTCTCTTACGGAATTCCATTCCGATCCCGGTATCAAAATTTCACCTATCAACCGAAATCGCCAAAATTCTAACTTTCGCTAATTCAAGCCTAAATCTACAACCGACCCTGAAAACATATTTCGAACACGCTACTAACCCCGGAATAACCCAACTGAGCTAACATAGTCGATAGAATTACCTTCCGGATCCGTCTTCACACAGTTATAGCTACTGCCTAATTTCAAAAGCTAAAATCCACATTTAAGGATTATGTGTCCAAAATCACTACGGATTTCACCACTCAATGCTCCGACAAGTTTCAATAACATAAATAGACATGGGAGAAGCAGTTATTAGGGGATCAGGGTGCTAACTCTCAAAACGACCGACCGGATCGTTACATTCTCCCCCTCATAAGAAAATCATTTGTCCTCGAACGAGTATAGAAACATACCTGAAGCTGTGAAAAGGTGAGGGTACTGGCTCCGTATATCCTGCTTGGTTTCCCAAGTCGCCTCCTCGACCGGATGACCCCTCCACTGAACCTTGACTGAGGCAATATTCTTTGATCTGAGCTTTCTGACTTGCCTGTCTAATATAGCCACATGCTCCTCAACATATGATAGATCTTTGTCCAACTGGACTGAGCCGAAATCCAAAACATGAGTCGGATCACCGTGATACTTCCGGAGCATGGAAACGTGGAATACCGGATGAACTCCTGCTAGGTTGGGAGGCAAGGCTAACTCATAAGCGACCTCCCCAACCCGCTGCAATACCTCAAAAGGGCCAATGAACCTCGGACTCAACTTACCCTTCTTCCCGAATCTCATGACACCCTTCATAGGCAATACCCGAAGCAAAACCCGATCACCAGCTATAAATGCCAAGTCAAGAACCTTCCGGTCTGCATAACTCTTCTGCCTGGACTGATCTGTGCAAAGTCTCTCCTGAATCACCTTCACCTTGTCCAGAGCATCTTGAACCAAGTTTGTACCCAACAATCGGGCCTCGCCCGACTCAAAGCATCCCACTGGAGACCTGCACCGCCTACCATACAAGGCCTCATACGACGCCATCTGAATGCTGGACTGGTAGCTGTTATTATAAGAAAACTCTGCAAAAGGAAAGTATTGATCCCATGACCCTCCAAAATCCATCACACAGGCACGAAGCATATCCTCGAGAATCTGAATCGTGCGCTTGGACTGCCCGTCCATCTGAGGGTGAAAAGTTGTACTCAACTCCACCCTGGTGCCTAACTCTTGCTGAACGGCTCTCCAGAATCGTGAAGTGAACTGTGTACCTCTGTCTGTAATGATGGATACTGGAATACCGTGGAGGCGAACAATCTCTCTGACATAAATCTCAGCCAACCTCTCAGATGAATATGTAGTCAACAGTGGAATGAAATGGGCTGATTTGGTCAGCCGGTCCACAATCACCCAAATAGCATCATGCTTCCTCAAAGTCCGAGGAATATCCAACCACAAAGTCCATGGTGATCCGCTCCCACTTCCACTCTAGAAGCTCAATCTACTGAAGTAACCCTCCCTGTCTCTGATGCTCACATTTGACTTGCTGACAGTTGAGACACTTGGCTACAAACTCCACTATATCCTTCTTCATCCTTCGCCACCAATAGTGCTGTCTCAAGTCTTGGTAAATCTTCGCGATACCCAAATGGATGGAATACCGCGAACTGTGGGCCTCCTCAAGAATCAACTCTTGAAGCCCATCTACATTGGGCACACAAATACAGCCCTGCATCCTCATCACAACATCATCACCTATGGTCACATCCCTGGCATCACCCCGCCGAACTCTATCCTGAAGAGCCAGGAGGTTGGGATCATCATACTGGAACTCCCAAATGCGGTCATAAAGAGAAGATTGAGTAACAACACAAGCAAATACCCGGCGAGGCTCAGAAAGATTCAACCTCACGAACTGACTGGCTAAGGAGTGAACATCTAAGGCTAGAGGCCTCTCAGCTGCATGAAGATATGCCAAACTCCCCAAACTCTCCGCTCGGCGACTCAAGGCGTCGGCCACCACATCGGCCTTCCCCCGGTGGTATAATATAGTGATGTCATAATCCTTGAGTAACTCCAACCACCTACGCTGGTGCAAATTGAGGTCCTTCTGGCTGAATATGTGCTGCAAACTCCGGTGATCCGTGAATATCTCACAGGGAACACCATATAAATAATGACGCCATATCTTCAGGGCGTGAACAATTGTTGCCAACTCGAGATCATGAACAAGGTAGTTTTTCTCATGCACCTTCAACTACCTGGACGCGTAGGCAATCACCCTACCGTCTTGCATCAACACCGCTCCCAAGACAATCCTCGAAGCATCACAATAGACCGTATAAGACCCTAAACCTGTGGGTAATACTAACACTGGAGATGTAGTCAAGGATTTCTTGAGCTTCTGAAAGCTCTCCTCGCACTCCTCAGTCCATATAAAAGGTGCAACCTTTTGGGCCAGTCTGGTCATGGGCGCAATTGATGAAAATCCCTCCACAAAATGACAATAATACCCAGCCAAACCGAGGAAACTGCGAATCTCAGTAGTTGAAGACGGTCTGGGCCAACTCTGCACCGCCTCCACCTTCTTCAGATCTACCTTGATCCCATCCGAAGACACCACATGGCCTAGGAATGCCAGAGAATCAAGCCAAAATTCACACTTAGAAAATTTGGCATACAACTTCTTCTCCCTCAATGTCTGAAGCACGGTCCTCAAGTGCTGATCATGGTCCTCCTGGGACCGAGAATATACCAGAATGTGTTCAATGAACACGATGACAAAAGTATCAAGATAAGGCCGAAATACGCTGTGCATCTGGTGCATAAAGGCTGATGGGGCATTGGTCAGCCCAAATGACATAACAAGGAACTCATAGTGGCCATATCTGGTACTGAAGGCAGTCTTCGGGATATCCGGCTCCCGAATCTTCAACTGATGATAGCCCGAATGAAGATCAATCTTGGAGAACACCATAACACCCTGTAACTGGTCAAATAAATCATCAATGCGAGGCAGTAGGTACCTGTTCTTCACTGTCACCCTATTTAGCTGCCGGTAGTCAATACACATACGCATCGACCCATCCTTTTTCTTCACAAATAATACCGGAGCACCCAAAGGTGACACACTGGGCCTGATGAATCCCTTATCAAGAAACTATTTCAACTGCTCCTTCAACTCCTTCAACTCAGGAGGAGCCATGCGATAGGGAGGAATGGAAATGGGCTGAGTGTCTGGACACAAGTCAATGTCGAAATCAATATCTCTGTCGGGCGGCATACCCGAAATATCAGCTGGAAATACATCAGGATAGTCCCTCACAACTTGAACTGACTCAACTGTAGGGGTCTCAGCACTCACATCTCTCCCATAAGCCAAGTATGCATCACACCCCTTTTCAACCATCCGCTGAGCCTTAAGAAAAGAAATGACCCTGCAGGGAGTGTACTCTAAGGAACCTCTCCACTCTAACCTCGGTAACCCTGGCATAGCCAGTATCACGGTCTTGGCGTGAAAAATAAGAATATCATAGTAGGGAGACAACCAGTCCATGCCCAAAATAACATCAAAATCTACCATACTAAGTAATAATAAATCAACCCTGGTCTCAAATCCACTAATAACAATCAACACGACCGACATACGAGGTCCACAACAAGAGAATATCCCACAGGAGTAGAAACATAAACAAGGGAACTCAAAGAATCCCGAGATATCCCTAGATGTGAAGCAAAATAGGAAAACACAATGTAGATCCTGGGTCAAATAATACCGATGTATCCCTATGACAAACGGGGAAAATACCTGTAATGACTGAATCTGAAGCAATGGCCTCGGATCGTGCTGGAAGAGCATAGTACCTGGCCTGGCCTCCCTCTCTAGGGCGACCTGGACCTCCACCTCGAGCGATGGTGGGGTAGCAGTTGAGGCTGGAAGGATAGATGGGGGGCCTGGTGGAAGACGTGGAACCTGATAAGTTTGAGGTGGTGCACCCCTCCTAGCTCTGGCGCAATCTCTGATCACATGACGAGGGTCACCACACCCAAAACAATCCTCGGAGGACGTGGCGACTGATGCTGACTCAGAACTGGCCTGCTGGACTAGCCGGTGACGGCACCTCGAACATGAGGCACACTAGATACTGGTGGTGTATAATAAGGCTCATGAGGTCTAGAAGGAGCTGGAATACCAATGGCTGCTGGAAGAGCTGAATGAACGGGGCGACTCACAAAACCCCTACCATAGCGTGCTGCTGGTGCACCGGCTCCTGAAAAATGACTAGTCTCTCGAGACCTCTTGGCCTCTCTCTCCACCCTGTCCCGGGCTAACATACTCTCAATCCTCCGGGCAATACTCACGACCTGCTGGTAAGTGATATATGTCTCCATCTCTCTGGCTATGCTGGTCCGAATACTGGGGTGGAGTCCCTCAATAAAGCGTCGATCCCTCTCTCTGATGGTGACAACCAAATCTGGTGCATGATGAGCCAAATCGCTGTAACAGACTGCATACTATGACATAGTCATGGTACCCTGGCGTAACTTCTCAAACTCTGCACGCCAAGCATCCATGAGGCTTTGAGGGACAAACTCAAGTAAGAACATATCGGAGAACTGAGCCCAAGTAAGTGAAGCTACCTCGTCTGAACTACTAAGCTCAAAAGCACGCCACCATTGATAAGCTTCTCCCCTCAGCTAGAAAGCAGTGAAAGAAACCCCACTCGTCTCCACAATACCCATAGTGCGGAGAACGTGATGACACCCCTCAAGAAAGCCCAGGGCGTCATCCGAAGCTAGTCCGCTGAACTCAGGTGGGTGGTACTTCTTGTACCTCTCAAGTCGGAGCTTCTCTGCCTCAGGAACAACTGCCCTAACCTCATGCTGAGCTGGAGCTGCAGGGGGCATAGGAATGTACTCTGGAACCTACCCATTATGAACCCTCTACTCAGGAGTACGGGTTGCGGGAGTCTGTGTCCCTCTCCCATCCTGGGATGTAGCTGGAGATATAGAAAGTAGTACCGTATGAGACAGAGTACTGAAGGCACTCAAGAACTGAGCCAATGTCTCCTGGAGGGCTGGAGTAATAGTAGGGACCTCCTGTGCCCCTCCAACTGTGGCTGGTGGGGGATCCTCTGCCTCTACTCTCGCCGGTGCTCGGGATGCACTACGTGCTCGTCCTCTGCCCCGGCCCCTGCCTCTAACAGCTCTGGCTGGGGGCTTAGGTGCGTGGTCATCAGTACGTCCGATACGGGTATGAACCATCTGTAAGCAAGAATAGAATAGAGTTTAAGAATTTTATGATCATAACTAGCACGATAAGGAATTCCTAAGAATATGATTATTCTTAACAATTACATAGCCTCTCGAAGATAGATACAGACGTCTCCGCACCAATCCGCGAGACTCTAATAAACTGGCTTGTGACTCCTATGAACCTAGACGCTTTGATACCAACTTGCCACGACCCGAATTTACCCTCTGAACGGTCTCGTGACGGCACCTAGTCTCTACGACTAGGTAAGCCTAAATTTGCGAAAAACAAGACAGAATAATAACAGCAACAGTAAAGAAGAAGTAATACTATAAAATTTAGTCATTCGACATCTACAACTTTTACTTTCCCAAAACCCGGATTTTCACAAATCACAAGCTCCGTACTACAATAGCTCTATACAAGGGAATGAGGAAAATTTATATATGTATCTATATCTCTTACGTCTATACTAGAGTAGGAAGGGGACTCGTGAGATTCTGCGAACGCGACAGAATTACCTCGCGGTCTCCTAGCCACAGTATTGTGTGCTGGTACCTGGATCTGCACATGGGGAAAACATGCGCAGGAAATGGTGTGAGTGCTCCACATTCGGTACTCAGTAAGTGCCAAGCCTAACCCCAGTCAAGTAGTGACGAGGTCAGGTTGAGGCTCTACTGAGTTTTAAAATAAGTAAGTTATAAGTTTAAGCAATGAAATATAAATAAGCAATAATAAACAGAATTAACGGAAATGAAAAGAAATAATGAAAGAAAGATAGCTCTCTGCTTAGCACATAATAGATCTCAACAGTAGTTATGCAATGCTGTACAGGGGGAAAGCTCCCGGATCTCTGTCCGTAGTCCCAATTTAAATATGCTATGCAGTACAGGGGGAAAGCTCTCGAATCTCGGTCCGTAGTCCCAATTTAAATATGCTATGCAGTACAGGGGGAAAGCTCTCGAATCTCGGTCCGTAGTCCCAATTTAAATATGCAATGTAGTACACGGGGGAAAGCTCCCGGATCTCGGTCCGTAGTCCCAATTTAAATATGCAATGCAGAAGTCTATTGAATACGGTTTAATTAAACAGTTCAAGAAAACAACAGGCAAGAATAAGGTAAAACTACCTAAGCCTGGTGCAATTAGTAGCAATACGAGGAGTTCAAGTAAGGACAGGTAGGCATGCTTATTCCTACGCTAACTACTCAGTTATAACATGAAGTAGTAATATAAGAATGAAAATGAGTTATGTCATGGAAGGAAAAGTGGAATTTTAGCAACAATGACCCGTGTACACACTCGTCACCTCACGTACACGGCGTCCACATAATAAAACCAGTATAAAAATGCCTAAGGGAAACCCCCAACACAGAGTTAGGAAAGCCACTTACCTTGACTGCGCTAATCAACTCAATACCACGCTTTTGCCACGAGTATCTGACTCCGGGTGGTCCAAATCTATTCAATTCGATTGCATAATGTAAATATCACTTCAAGGAGACAAAATAGCTAATTATTTCTAAGCTAATACGCGAAATTAGGAAATTCGCCCAAAATGTCCCTCGGGCCCACGTCTCGGAATCGGGTAAAAATTATATTTTCCGAACACTCATTCACTCACGAGTCTAACCATATAAGAATCTCTCAAATCGGAAGTCAAACACCCAATCAAAACTCAATAATTTGGTCTATGAAGTTCATCCAATTTTTCCCAAATTTTCCACCCAAATTCGAATTTTAAGGACTAGATGTAAGTTAGGAATCATGGAATTTAATCTAAGTTGGGTAGAAATCACTTACCCAAGTTACCCAGGTGCAAAAGTCTTCAAGAATCGCCCTTCCCAAGCTCTCAAATTTGAAAATGGTGAAAATAACATAAACCCTCGGATTTGGGTCTATAAAAGACTGCCGAGGTATCCTTCTATGCGATCGTGGACGTATAGTCGCGATCGCGATGAGTTATCTTCCACGCGCCTTAATTCCTCACTGCGAACGCGACACTGGGTATGCGATCGCGAACCTTTACGTCTCAAAGCTAAGCGATCGCGGTTGGGGCCACGCGACCGCGTAGAACAAATATTGGATCTCCCTCAGACCTAGGATACTCTACGCGATCGCGAAGGCCAAGATTCCCACGCACTGCGATCGCGATTGGACTTGTGCGATTGCGAAGAACATTTACTGACAGCCTCAACTTAACTCTACGCGATTGCGGGATTACTCATGCGATCGCAGAGAACAAACACCTGCTGCTGTAAAACCAGCAAAACCAGCAGAAGACTTAGACCAAAATATGCCCGTTTGAACACCCGAAACACACCCGAGGCCCCCGGGACCTCAACCAAAACTACCAACCAACCCTAATACCTCATTCAAACTTGGTCGAGACCCAAAACCACATCTCAGAACATCAAAATCATCAAATATGCATAGATTCAAGCCTAAGAATTTATGAAATTTCTAAAATCCACACTCGATGCCGAATCACGTCAAAACGCATCCGAATGACTTCAAATTTTGCACACAGGTCATTAATTACCTTACGGACCTACTGTCGCTTTCATAATTCCATTCCGAGCCCAGTATCAAAATTTCACTTTTCGGCCGAAATAACTGAAATTCTAACTTTCGCCAATTCAAGCCTAAATCTACAACCGACCCCGAAAATACATTCTGAACACGCTCCTAACCCCGAAATCACCCAACGGAGCTAACGGAGTCGACGGAATTCCCTTCCGGATCCGTATTCACACATTTCTAGCTATGACCTAATTTCATAAGCTAAAATCCACATTTAAGGACTATGTGTCCAAAATCACTCCGGATTTCACCACTCAATGCTCCGACAAGTTCCAATAACATAAATAGACATGAGAGAAGCATCTATTAGGGGATCGAGATGCTAAATCTCAAAATGACCGACCGGGTTGTTACAACATTAGACACATCAACCTTTGTATTCAATTGAGCCTCAAAGTTTTGAATAGCTGTGCCAAATTTGTCTATCTCTTGTCCCAATTCGGCTCTTCCTTCTATTAAGTATCTCATCCCATCAGTAATTTCCGCACGTTGAGCCTCAAATATTTCCAATCTTTTGGCTTGTTCTACCAGCCAAGTTTGACTCAAAATCTCCTCTTTTTCAAAACTTTCCACTAGCTGGTACTCGCTCTCTTCATTTAATATGTCACAACCCAAAATTTCATTAATGGTCGTGATTGCGCCGAACACCACTGTCAGGCAAGCCAGCACCAAGAAGTTGATTAAATTCTCATTTTAGTATTTTTGAAATCATTCATTTTCCTTGCATTTAACAATAAATAAGGAACTTCACTGATTAAATAATGATATCTTTAACAAATTCAAATAATGAATAAATCTCACGCTCATCCCAGAACCCGGTGTCACAAGTGCATGAGATTTTACTAAAAAGTAAAATAAAATACAACAACTGTCCAGAATATAAGTTTGGACAGAAAATAAGATACAAGTACTCGAAAAGAGACTCTGTTGGTTGCAGGTCTTCTCAAAGATGCAACTCACCTAAGTCCCCGTATCCACCACGCCGTTGTTCCCACAAGGCCACAATCCATACATGTACCTGTACATCAAAATGTACAGCAGTGTAGTATGAGTACAAAAACAACGTGTGCCTAGTAAGTATCCCGCCTAACCTCAAAGAGGTAATGACGAGAGGTCGACTTCGACACTTACTAGTGGTCAAATTAATATAAATAAATGTGACGCTAGGCATGGATGTCATGACTAAATAACAGATAACAACAGGGAGGGACAACTTCTTTCATAATTATAACTTCAGTTTCCGCCGTTTCAGTTGACAATTCATATCTCAAGGCATTTAAGCAGTTCAAATCATGTAAAGTATCAAGTAGATAACATGCGCAAATAATGCCGAGGTCGTACGGCCCGATCCAACAAAATAATAAAATGTGCATTGCCGAAGGGTTGAACGACGCGAACCATAGATGCATCTATTAACCTGTCGTGGCGTACGACCCACTCCCATGAGAGTAGTGAAAACAGTCACCCCGCTCGCGGAATATATTTGCGACGCGGTTACACATAAATATAATAGATTTACCCCACTCGCGAATCATACATGCGACGTGGGTACTCATAGATACACAAATTCAAACAGTCAATCCAGACTTAATCAGGAAAACAATTACCCAAGGATATGACAAAGTTCTCATTTTAATGGTCAAGAAAATGGTGTCTAATCTTTTTAGAAATTCATTTGCCAAATTCGATAGGGTTTAAGCATTTTAAATTTATCAGTAAAATTTCAAGTACGTCAAGTAAAACATGTTTTTGGGTCCTAGACTACCCGGACATATGCATAATAGTAGCTACACACGGACTCTCGTCACCCCGTGTGTACGTAGCCCCCAAAAATAGTAGCACATAATTAATTATTTCACCTATGGGGACAATTCCTTCTTACACGATTAGAAAGAAGACTTACCTCGCTCCGAAGTTCCATAACCGACATTCCACGCCCTTCCAAAGATTCAACTCTATGCACCACGCTCCAAAACTAGCCAATAATTATGCAAACCCATTAATGTATGTTCAATTACTCATAATAATCCAATTTATAACAATTTCTATCCCCGATCGAAAAGTTGACAAAATCAACCTCGGACCCACGTGCCCGGATTCCGAAATTCTTCGAAGATAAACTTTACCCACAATCTCACGAACTCAAATATATAATTTACTTTCAATCCCATGTCCAATTTCATGGTAAAAATCGAAAAATATGAATTTCTATGTTTTTACTTCCAAATCCCATACTTTCTACAAAATTCCATGACTAAATCCATGTATAAACCTTGTATTAAACTCAAACTAGTGGAAATCACCTACCTCATGCTTGGTGATGAAAATAAGACTCCAAAGTTGCTCCAGAATCGGCTCCCATGGAGGAAATAGGGTTGAAATGAGCCCAACCCCCATCTTTTTAAAAGACACTGCCCAGCGATTCTTCGCACCTATGGTCACGTGACCGCTTCTGCGGTTTTGCAGGTGCGGGCCAGACGCCGCTTCTGCGGTCCAAGGCTCCCAGTCCATTTCCGCTTATGCGCCTTCTATCCCGCAGGTGCGGTCTCGCTTCTCCGGCGAGATGACCGCATCTGCTGTCCCACCACTCCCAGCCAAAAATCGCATATGCGACCCTCATTGCTGCTTCTCCGGCTCCGCACCTTCGGCCAAACCCTCGCAGGTGCGGTCACACTAAATGACAGCAGCCCTCAGCCTCTTCTCAAATCCCATTTTCGATCCATTAACCACCCGGAATTCACCCGAGGTCCCCGAGACCCCGTCCAATCACACCAACCAGTTCTAAAACATAATGCGGACCTGCTCAAGGCCTCAAATCACATCAAACAACGCCAAAACCATGTATCACACTCGAATTCAAGCTTAATGAACTTTAGAACTTCCAACTTCAACATTCGATGCCGAAACCTATCAAATCACGTCCGATTGACCCCAATTTTGCACACAAGTCACATTCAACATTACGGACCTACTCCAACTTTTG
Source organism: Nicotiana undulata (assembly GCA_005239495.1). NCBI lineage: Eukaryota > Viridiplantae > Streptophyta > Magnoliopsida > Solanales > Solanaceae > Nicotiana > Nicotiana undulata. The sequence continues at coordinate 24,847 of MDKH01149010.1, forward strand.
GAATCGGAATCTGACCCCGACATCAAAAAGTCCACTTCCGGTCAAAATTCTTAAAAACCTTCAAATTTCTAACTTTAGCCAAATGATTCCAAAATGACCTACATACCTCCGAATTTACTTCCGATCACGCTCCCAACACCAGAATCACCATACGGAGCTGTTGGTAGATTCGGAATCCCAAACGGACATCGATAACACTGAAATGCACTTCTAGACTTATGAATTTCTTCCAAAATGCTAACTTCCACAATAGGTGCCGAAACACTCCCGGGTCATCCAAAACCCGATCCGGACATATAGCCAAGTCTGAAATCATCATACGAACCTGCTGGAACTTTCAAATCCAGATTCTGAGATCGTTTACCCAAAAATCCAATCTTAGTCAATTCTTCCAACTGAAGGCTTCCGAAACGATAATTCTCTTCACAAATCAACTCCAAAACTCCCGGAATTCAATTCCGACCATGCGTATAAGTGATAGTACCTGAGGTGAAGCTTCTCATGGCCTCAAACTACCGAACGACGCGCTAGAGCTCAAAACGACTGGTCGGGTCATTACATTTTCTCGTACTTAAACATACGTTCGCCCTCGAATGTGTTGAGAACTTCACTAAAGTCATATGAAATCGCTCTTTAACACCTCGTGCACCTACCCGTGCTACCACAACTCAGTTGAGCACAGTCGCTCGATCAGATCTGAAGATGTACTCTTTTATCCAAACAATAAGCTCATAACCCAGTTCCAACACCCGAAATTCTCTGCTCGGCCTGTTTCCAATATATCAACACCGAATAAATCACTACACGAGGTACCAGAACACGACTGTATACCTTTGCTGAATTTTCACCATGCCCCACATCATTCACAGTGGGGTATCAATGGTTTGGTTCAGTCGGTTATTTTATAAAATTTGTACCATACCAATTTTTCGATTATTCTATTACGTATAAATAAAATTAGACTTTTCGAAACCGTCCCAATCATGTCGGTTTCTCTTTGGTATCGGTACGGTTCGGTAAATTTTCTATAATTTTTTAAATGTCATGTAAATATCACTAGTAGAAGTAGAATGCAATAACATACATACTTTTATACTTAGAAAATTTTTGTAGACACTTTTACAAGGTGATGAATTAAGAAAATATGATAGATGGCTAGAGTATAATCAACTATTCTTCATCAACGTAAGAAACTAAACAAATACAAAGATAATATAAATCACGCGAGTGGAAAGATATTAACCAAGCTGGGATTCAAGAATAATGTTTATAGAAAATCAATAATTCAAAAAGATAAATCTAAAGCATACAAAAGGAAACATATTCAATACATTGTAGTTTGCTACTTATAATCGCTACAATACCTTGTGTCTTGCTAATGAATATGCTAGAAATAATTAGTTTCAATAGGAGTAGCATAATAAGTTTGAGAATTATGATTTTGATTTTAATTACTTGTTGACTTGTAACTGCTTCATAATTCCAAAGGCTAAGAAAGAATTTAATGCTTTATTATTTTTAAACTTAATATATAAATATATTTTTCACATTGTAAATTTATTCGGTACAGTTCGGTATTTTTTGGTTTATTTTTATAAAATAAAAAACCTAACCTAATTACCGGTACAATTATAGATTTATATAAGAGCCTACGGTTTTATTAAAAGAAACTTAAAAATCGGTTTTGTACGGTACGGTTCGTTCGGTTTAGTCGGTTTTCAAATATCCATTGACACCCCTAATTCACATGACCATAATAACATCCTCTAATCGTAACAACCAACATTTCCCAAACCTGATGCTCGCAATGCACCCCATGACATATATAAGTCTTGTCCCAACTTTTGCAATACCGCCACGACGGAAGAGATGTGTAGAAATTCATAATCGATGGCAGAGTTAACAATCATTGAACCTCTCCTCTTAACTAGAATCATCACCTTATTATGAACCAAATAATGGCATTTGTTCTTTAATATACGTCACATAATCTTATCGCACTGATCCCTGATCCAATAATCTCGTTTCACCCAGTACGAGTTGTTCAAGCAATAAGCCACCCCGGACATGACCAAAAGTCTCATATGATGCCACAATATGCCAATAAGCCACAAACTCGAACGTGATACATAAAGAAAATGAACTCTGGAAGGGACTACTCAACTCACGCAATGATATGATCTTTCCTCAGAAAATAGGAAACAAAACACACAAAAACACAATATAGAAAACCGAACTCAACATCACACTGTTGCGGCGTGCAACCCGATCCAAACAACATACCCGTGGAGGCGTGCCACCCGATCCGAATAACATACCCCTGGTGGAGTGCCACCCTATCCAAATAACATACCCGTGGCGTCGTGCCACCCGATCCATACACAAAATTAACATAAGGAGATACACACCGAGCTAAATTGCTCATTACTACACAATACTGCAGGTCGGTCACAAGAAACGCTAAGTGCACAATACCATCCCCGGGAGACATATAGTTCCATAAGCTACGAAACTCAAGCACCACTGAGGTGAAATATATGATCTGAATCTCAAGATCCATCCTGCTCACATAACACCATCACTACGCGAAATCTCAAAACATAAGAAAATTATCAAGCCGTTCACAACTCACACGACACTACATAATATTACATGATATATCCGACGATGAAACGACATCCAACATCCGAATACTCCTCCATGAGAGGCGCTATGCTAAAATGAACACATCTGGCTTGATATATAGCCTTTATTCATATTTAAATCCACCTCAAGACCTCAAGCTGATTCTGATCGCACCGTACTAGGCTATTAACCCTTCACGAGTCTCTAATAACCCCATATTTCCCATAACACACAAAAGAAACCATCATAACCGGAGCAAACTTCCACGTTCCGCAACCAAATGCACCGAGCGCCCTCCAGGCATAAATTCTCGAATAGGCGATATTACCACATTCTCTATACTTGGTTTAAATCTTCAATCAATCGAGTGACTACCATGGCACACTTGTACAATCTTCCCATGAGATATGCTTCCACGACCTTCCACACAAAGTAAACATGTTTGCACATCTATACCATAGGCTGCACTAACGTTGTAAAGAAAATCAAGTATCCATAACCAGGATGCAAAGCTTCTTTCACAGAACACCGATCTCAGGTGATGCTGAAGACAATACCAACTTACTTTAGACATTCAAATCCCTTTCGTTCTCATCCGAGCTCGTGACATCCTTGCCAACACCGAACCGCAACCCTGATCCTCTCTTTCAAATTTCATAGCGCTCGCTGCACCTAACATGCCAATATGCGATAGTACCAGAATTTCATCATAACTTCTGAACCACTAATAGGGTGAACACTTCATCACATAGAAATTTTTTACTTAACTCATTCCAAGAGAACCATAGCAATACGCGAGTGAATTCTCATAACCGTAGAACATGCAAATCCTCAAGTAGTGGTCTAAACTACCAAAACCCTTCCGGGATCCGCCTACACATAACATGCCTATATACTTGGATATTTCCAAATAAAATCGATTACGTCGGCCGTCAGACCTCGCACGTACCGTCACAAATCACATGCATAACTTGATCACACTGAAGAAAGTGATCACCGCCACCATTATTCCAATTCAACCATGGATAACCAATCTAACTTCTTCTAATTAATCTTTAACTTGCCCTAGAGATAATAATAGCTCCATTCCTTACACCACAAACCTAAACCCGCACTCATCTTGAGTGACCCCATTCCACGGGACCACATTGTCTCCAAATCCATGAACCATTTCATACCCTCCTTGCACACACATTCACATCTTCTACTGGTACATCCATTCTGATAATTCCTCTATGAATCGGAAGTCATTTTTTCTTTTTCCTCCAAATGCTACTCTGCAAGTCGAAAATATCATAGAACATTCCGTGCCTCATATCATAATCCGCTACAAAAACTTGATTCTTAACCATACCGCGAGTTTGAAATCCTTAGGCACCACATTTTAACCTTTGAATTCACTAGGACCGTTGTTGAGAGTCACCCACTCTGGCTTGGTCCGAAATATAATCAACTCCAAGGCTCCGCTGGCACATGAACACCCATCTTAGTAAAGCACCCGACTGAATAACTTCCCTTGTAAATCACCTCGGTACGAAGCATAAATCCTGAATTTTCTCAAAGCCCGAACATGAGTCGATAAGGCCAACTATAGGACACCTCTATCAATTCCTTTTCTCAAATTACCACTTATGTTCTTTTCCCTTAGTTGTAATAACTCACCAATACGCTGATAACCAAAAACCACACAAGTAGATAACCACGCAATCCAATCATAGACGGTGGGGCTCTCCCACTTAGCTTGAAGATACAATTACATAACCATGAGACCCACCGAGGTTCCTTTTTCCCCATTGACATCAGCTAAAAGTCCAAAAACGCATTCCAAACTCGAAGTCATGTTGCACCTAAATAAAATCCGTGGACCTAGTCGCTGTCCACCATAATTTCCCAAATGGCTCTAGACTTTCCTCGAGACGTGTGACCATCCTACCACAGAACTCATATGTTACTTTGTAACTCTCCTACTTTGGTCAAGCTCACCCCTTTAGATAACTACTCGACTTTCGCTTCTTACACCTGGCCTTCTAGAATTTTAACCATTCCTAACACTTCCCACATGTTTTCCCACATCATTTGCTGCCCAGCTATTGCCTTAAATCAATATCCATCTTCGTATCACATGAACCGATGGATCTTTACTAACTTCACTCCCTTCCGAAGATCCCCCTTCTCCAGTCATCAGCAGTTGAAATACCCATTCAATCCTGAAACCCGTGATCTCTGACAACAGCTTCTCCAATACTATCTTGCAATATCCTGCCCCAAAGACGAATTGAAGAAGACCATAACACCGACGAACTTAACACATTCTATTCAATCAAGGACGACGACACCATATCACAGATGAAGATTCCACCATGTTCGAAACTACCAAGTCTCGTTACTCTATTAACCCAAGCTTGAAAACTTATAGTCTGATTGCTTTTCCTCTGCCAAATATGAAATACCAAGTCTCTAAATCACGCTCTGAGTAGACTTCCTTTCGAGTCATTCACCGCCCCGACACCTAGGCAATCATCATACCATCACCTCAATATTGTGCGATAACCAATCATGAGCATCATAGCAACCTGCGCATAGCCTTAAAGCTCTTAGAATGCAGCTACCGAGCTGATATGACAGAATATCCTTCCGCAAGGAGATGACAATAGCCAAAACTACTATGCAGGGAGAAACATCCCGCACCACATCTGTAGTACCATTACAATTCCTCAATTCCCGATTCATAACAAGCATTTTGCGTAAGATTGAGTAGGAAAGAAACATAGGCAAAACTCAAAGGAATCAAATCGCACGATGAGGAATCAAGAAAGGAAGTGCTCCTAACAGCCCTGTAGCCTCTCGAAGATAAGTACAGACATTTCTGTACCGATCCGCAAGACTCTACTAAACTCGCTCATGACTCGTGAGACCTAAGGGAACCTAGTACTCTGATACCATGTTGTAACGACCCAAAATTTCATTAATGGTCGTGTTGGCGCCGGACACCACCGTCAGGAAAGCCAACACCAAGAAGTTGATTAAATTCTCATTTTAGTATTTTTACAATCATTCATTTTCCTTGCATTTAACAATAAATAAAGAACTTCACTGATTAAATAATGATATCTTTAACAAATTCAAGTAATGAATAAATCCCACGGTCATCCCAAAACCTGGAGTCACAAGTGCATGAGCTTTTACTAGGAAGTAAAATAAAATACAACAACTGTCTAGAATATTAGTTTGGACAGAAAATAAGACACAAGTACTCAGAAAGAGACTCTGTTGGCTGCGGGTCATCTCAAAGATGCAGCTCACCTAAGTCCTCGTATCCACCATGCCGTTGTGCCCACAAGGCCACAATCCATACATGTACATGTACAAAATGTACAGCAAGTGTAGTATGAGTACAAAAACAACGTATACCCAGTAAGTATCCCGCCTAACCTCGAAGAGGTAGTGACGAGAGGTCGATTTCGACACTTACTAGTGGTCAAATTAATATAAAAATAAATGTGACGCTAGGCATGGATGTCATGACTAAATAACATATAGCAACAAGGAGGGACATCTTCTTTCATAATTATAACTTCAGTTTCCGTCATTTCAGTTGAAAATTCATATCTCAAGGCATTTCAGCAGTTCAAATCATGGAGAGTACCAAGTAGATAGCATGCGCAAATAATGCCGAGGTCGTACGGCTCGATCCAACAAAATAACAAAATGTGCATTGTTGAAGGGTCGAACGACGCAAACCATAGATGCGTCTATTAACCTGCCGTGGCGTACGACCCGCTCCCACAAGAGTAGTGGAAACAGTCACTCCGCTTGCGGAATATATTTGCAACGCGGTTAGACATAAATATAATAGAGTTACCCCGCTAGCGAATCATAAATGCGACGCAGATACTCATAGATACACACATTCAAACAGTCAATCCAGACTTGATCAGGAAAACAATTAACCAAGGATATGACAAATTTCTCATTTTAATGGTCAAGAAAATGGTGTATAATATTTTTAGAAATTCATTTGCCAAATTCAATAGGGTTTAAGAATTTTAAATTTATCAGTAAAATTTCAAGTACGACAAGTAAAATATGCTTTTGGGTCCTAGACTGCCCGTACATAGGCATAATAGTAGCTACACACGGATTCCCGTCACCTCGTGCGTACATAGCCCCCACAAATAGTAGCACATAATCAATTATTTCACCTATGGGGACAATTCCCTCTCACAAGTTTAGATAGGAGACTTACCTCGCTCCGAAGTTCCATAACCGGCATTCCACGCCCTTCCGAAGGCTCAACTCTATGCACCACACTCCAAAACTGGACAATAATTATGCAAACCCATTAATGTATGTTCAATTACTCATAATAATCTAATTTATAACAATTTCTAACCCCCGATAGAAAAGTTGACAAAATCTGCCTCGTACCCTTGTGCCCGGATTCCAAAATTTTTCGAAGATAAATTTTACCCACAATCTCACGAACTTAAATATATAATTTACTCTCAATCCCAAGTCCAATTTCATGGTCAAAATCCAAAAATATGAATTTCTATGTTTTTACTTCCAAATCCCATAATATCTACAAATTTCCATGACTAAATCCATATATAAACCTTGTATTAAACTCAAACTAGTGGAAATCACTTACCTCATGCTTGATAATGAAATTAGCACTCCAAAGTTGCTCCAAAATTGGCTCCCGTGGAGGAAATAGGGTTGAAATGAGCCCAACCCCCGTCTTTCTAAAAGACACTACCCAACGATTCTTCGCACCTGCGGTCACTTGACCGGTTTTGCGGTTCTGCAAGTGCGGACCAAATGCCGCTTCTGCGGTCCAGGGATCCCAGCCCATTTCCGCTTCTGCGCCTTCTATCCCACAGGTGTGGTCTCGCTTCTACGGCGAGATGACCGAATCTGCGGTCCCCATCTGCGACCCTCATGGCACTTCTGCAGCTCCGCACCTGCGGCAAACCCTCGCAAGTGTGGTCACACCATATGACAACATCCCTTAGCCTCTTCTCAAATCCCATTTTTGATCCGTTAACCACCCGGAATCCACCCGAGGCCCCCGAAACCCCATCCAATCACACCAACCAGTTCTAAAACATAATGCGGACCTGTTCGAGGCCTCAAATCACATCAAACAATGCCAAAACCATGAATCACACTCGAATTCAAGCTTAATGAACTTTAGAATTTCCAACTTCAACATTCGATGCCGAAACCTATCAAATCACGTCCAATTGACCCCAAACTTTGGACACAAGTCACATTCAACATTATGGACCTACTCCAACTTTCGGAATCAGAATCAGACCCCGATATCAAAAAGTCCACTTCCGGTCAAACTTCTTAAAAACCTTCAAATTTCTAACTTTAGCCAAATGAATCCAAAATGACCTACATACCTACGAATTTACTTCCTATCACACTCCCAATACTAGAATCACCATACAGAGCTATTCCTAGATTCGGAATCCCAAACGAACATCGATAACACTGATATGCACTTCAACCCAGACTTATGAAATTCTTCCAAAATGCTAACTTCCACAATAGGCGCCGAAACACTCATGGGTAATCCAAAACCCGATCCGGAGATATAGCCAAGTCCGAAATCATCATACGAACCTGTTGGAACTTTCAAATCCCGATTCCGAGGTCGTTTACTAAAAAATTCAATCTTAGTCAATTCTTACAACTTAAGGCTTCCGAAACGAGAATTCTCTTCACAAATCAACTCCAAAACTCCTGGAATTCAATTCCGACCATGCGTACAAGTCATAATACCTGAGGTAAAGCTGCTCATGGCCTCAAGCTGCCGAACAACGCGCTAGAACCCAAAACGACCGGTGGGGTCGTTACATAATTCTTCCATATTGGCCTTCATTCTTGTGATTGTTTCCCTCATTCTTTTCATAGCTTTTTTGAGTTCATCCTAGTGCTCTGCTACTTGCCTCAAAGTATCCCTAATATATGCATTAGGTTCCATATCCTGCACTTCATTGCCCCTATAAAACTCACAAACATTATTAGAAAGATTATAATAAGGGCTCAGAGAAGGATGAAAAAAATTAGGACAGCCATCCCAATGGCCATCTTGACCACCACACATATTGCAAATACTCCACTCAAAGGATTGAGATTGTGCGCACAAATCGCTCCCGGGAACATTCTGACAATTTTTCCATCAATGGGGTCCTCCACAATATGGACAAGGATTATCAAAATAAGAATAACCATTATTCGAATAATTTTTATTCCAAGATGCCATGTTAAAATAAATAAAAAATACTAACTAAACTAAAAAAGAAAAAAATTTGAATAGATAAAAAAAAGTCTAATCTAGAAAAATAGCTAATTTCTATGTCCCCGGCAACGACGCCAAAAACTTATTGCGGCCAAACGCACACGCAAGTATATGCGGTCGTCAAGTAATAAAGTGACTAAAAGTCGGATGTCGAACCCACGAGGACTTGTGATTAACTATTAACTAAATTAGACTATCCTAATTATCTAAACAAGAATTAAACCTAGAAATATTCGATTCTAAATAATCAAAATAACGGAAAATAAATGGTGAACTCTGAACAAAGGAAGAGCAGATTTTTATGTTATCAATGCGATGAAAACGATCTAGGGTTATGGGTTATCTAACATTCCTATTGTATTCTTCAATTGAATTGATTAACTAATTTATCTAGTTTATTGGTTGACAGAGTTAATATTTCTCATAAGAATCTTTCGAGTTCTTACTCGCCTATTCAAGATAACCTAATGACTATATGTCTATGGAATTAGAGCTAACAAGAACGCGTTTATAATTCATGTAAATCAACCAAGTAAGGCAATTAGGTATATGTCTATCCTAACCGCGAATCTGTTCCCCGATTGCCAGGTTCAAGAACTTGCTCTACTCAATCCTATATGCAATCTAGAATTCCCACTTTCGAGTTCAATTCTAGATTTGTAGATAGTATTCAATTGATAATCAAACAATCAAATAATCAAGCACAAGATTAAATAAATAAACCAATACGATAAATCAGGAAATTAAAATCAATATCCGAATAACAATAGTCATGAAAGAACCACAACCCTAGAACGTGAAGTTTAGCTCCACAAAGACAGGGTAGTAAAACAACAAATCATACAAAGAAACATAAAAATTACTAAGTTTGGTGGAAGAAAAGATGAAACTCGGCCTCCACGGCGGCTCTGTGCTCGTGTTTTCCTCTAAAAACACGTCCTCCCGATTGTTTCATACTCTTGTTCTCCTCTAAAAGTCACGTCCCCCCTTCAAAAATAGGTTTAGGTTGGCTTTTATATGAGTTGGGGGCGTCTAGGGGTCGAAATAACCGAGTCCCAGTCGAAATAGGACATATTCACGTGTTGAGCGTCCAGGGCAGCGTGGGGCACTGGCCCTGGCGCTCGAATATTTTAGCTGCTGTAAATTGCGCCATAGCCAGCGCCCCACGCTGGTTGTAGCCTCAAATTTCACTTTTTGCCTTTTTGTCCCGATTTCGCTCCAATTCGCGCCCTTTTGTCCTAAATTGCATCTGAATGATCCCAACACATAAAAATACCAAAATTTAGCACAAATAATCATATTAAACATCTCAAATCATCAAGACATGAGCAAAATGTGAGGCGATATACATCAAAATATGCCTACATTAAGCTAAACATCAACTAACCCTATTTATAAAATGCTCTCAATATTATCTCTTAACTCTTTGTTACAAAGTGGCTAATCTTCTGCTTTTTCATTTCTCGGTTCTTTCTTTGTGTCAGATGGGGAATCACTTGACTTTGGAAAAGGAGGACAACTATTTGGACTTGAAAGTGGAACACTGCAAACAGACAAAGTCTGTATCGATGCTTCTTTTTTATTCGATCCATGTATACAGATTAATTAAAAGAACCACGTTCACCCAAAAGAAATAAAAAACATAATAGAGTGAGAGTCACAGACCTCTGCTAGCTCCTTTTCCCCCTTTTATGTGTAATTTAGTTACTGCTCATTTTTCATGTCGACCCAACAAATTTTTCACTCTCCTTTCTTATATTCCCTCTATATGTCTGAGCACAACTTATAGACTTGTATCTTTCTCTCCATACACAAGCAAGAGTAGAGTATAATAAGCTAAAATCTCGTTGAAAGTCATTAAAAGCTCGCTTAATTAAGTTTGAGTTTGAAAAATTGAGTTTTCGAAATTGAATTTGTTTAAGTTGGTGTTATTGAAATACGTTAGGTATGCGATTCGGTGAAGATCTGACATATTTTGAATTAAAATTTAAGTTAAATTCAAAGTAGATGATGAACATGAAAAAATATGAGATATGTATCACGTTGTCTATCTTTTGTGTATCACTTCTATATCCCATATCTATTCCATATATCCTACGTGATGTATGTATGGCAGAAAAATCTTTTAACTTTATTTTAACTATGAACTTTGGCTCCAAACAATCCAAATTACTTCCGGTCTTCCTCACATTTTGAACTTGTTGCTCTCAAACGCACACGCAAGTATACATGGTCGACAAGTAATATAGAATTATAAGTCCAAATATTATACTCACATGGACTTGTGATTAACTATCAACTAAATTAACTAAAACTAATCTAGAATAGTAAACAATAAAATTAAAGGAAACAAGTCTGTAATCTTAGAGTTGAGTTCAATGGGAGAAAATGTTCCAGGTCTATGGGTTAGCTAACAATCCCGTTGAGTTTTCCACTTAAATCGTCTAATTAATTTATTTGGTTTATTGGTTGACATGGTTAATATTACTCATAGCCTTCTCCCGAAGTACTACTCGCCTATTCAAGCTAACCAAACACCTATATTTCTATGAAATTAGGATTAACAATAACGCATTAATAATTCTCGTATAATAACCAAGCAACGAGATTAGGTATATTCCTATCCTAACTGCAAATTTGTTCCCGATAATCAGGTTCAAGATTTCGCTCCACTCAATCTTATATGCAATCTAGAATTTCTTCTCCTGAGTTCAATCCTAGATTCTAGATAATATTCAACTGTTGATCTAGCGAACAAATAATTAAGCGCAAGATTGAATAAATAAACCAATATGATAAAATAATAAGAACAATTCAAGTTTCAAAATACAATGTTCATGTAGCACCCAAAACTCTAGAACTAATAAACTATAAGATTAAAGGAAGAGAAGAGAAGAGAAGAGAAGAAAAACTAATTAGAAGCCCCCTCCAAGCGTGTTGTGTGTTCTCTGCCTCCAAAATATGTAAGATTCACTACAAATTAGGTTAAGAACCCTTTTTATATGAGCTGGGACCGTATTAGGCCGAAATAATATTGTCCTGGACGAAATATGAAAACCCGCACATGCAGCGTCCAAACTAGTGCGAGGCGCTGGCCTAGCGCTAAATCCAATAACGTTTCCGACCTTCAAATTCGTTCTTCACATCAATTCCTTGGTTTTGCCTTTGAGAACGGGG